>NW_020719388.1:0-14185 GCF_900518725.1 Notechis scutatus | reverse complement strand
ATATATATATACTTTTTCTTTTTTTTAAGGCTTTTTTAGGGGGAAAGAAGGGGGAGTGGTTTTAAGAAATTTTGCAACACTGCCAACTAGAGGCTTGAAAATATTTTATTTGAAGTTGAGACCTGGGAAAAAAAATTCTTCTCAAGGCTACTGGAAGCGCTAAGATAGAGGGAAGAGCACTGGAGGATGTTTATACAGTGCTCTTTGGGAATTCTATTATCAATTGAATATTTGAAGCTTGGCCTTGAAATTTGTGGAGAAGCCAAATAAGAGCCTTGGATAAATAAAAGGCAGTGTGTGCTTTTTTTTTATTTATTAACTGGTTTATCCCTCCCCTCCAACCTCACAGTATTTTGTAATATTGGTATACTTATTTTTTATTTTACCTCATTTTTATTTTTTTTAAAGGGGAAGCCTCAGAATATTTGTTTCTCATTTTTATTTTTATTTTATTTGGATATTTGCCTCTTTATCTCTACTTTTGACTTATTTTTATGGCTATTTTCCATTTTTTGAGGTCTTTTAATTGGATTAAGGTGGGAAGAACCTGAAGAACTCCTTTTTTTTCTTTTTCTTTGCTTATTATTTTTTAATATTGTTGGGTTTTATTTTGTCTTTTTTTCTCTTTATTTTTAATTTTTACTTTTGAATTATAATTGAGTATTTCACAACTGGATTAAGGTCTTGAAGAACCTGAAGAATTTCTCTTTTCTAATTTTGGGCTTTTTACTTCTTACTGGTTTTTTTTTTTTTTTTTTTGGTGTTTTCCTTTTTCCTAATTGGATTACAATTGGTTACCTTATTAATTGGATTAAAAGAGCCGGAAGACTCTGAGCTATGGAATGAGTAAGAAAATTTTACCTTTGGGCATTTCAACTTCTGCTCCTGTCTCCCCATCAACTGGAGGACGACTTTCAATAATGGCGAAGCAAGATAAAGCACAAGTGGATTTAATGACGGTTATGCAAGGAATACAAGAACTAAAAATGTGTATGGAACAAAGAATGGAGAGTATTGACCAAAGAATTGGGAAGATTGATGAAAAATTTGAAAATGTTCAACAAATGATGGTGAAACATGATGAGAGAATCCAAAAAATAGAAGAGAAAGACAAGCAAAGAGATGACACCGTTGGAAATATTGATAGCAGATTAACAATGGTTGAACAAGAAAAAAGTGGGATGTTGAAGTGGGAGATGGACAGGTCAGAATTTTACCTTAGATTTCAAAATATTGAGGAAGAAAAAGGACAAAATTTGGCTGCAGTAATGATTGAAATCTTGGCTGGAGCCTTGGAAATAACAGAGGAAAAGATGATGGATGGAGTAGATGAGGTATATCGAGTCTTCACAAGATATGCAATGAGGAACCAATTACCAAGAGAAGTTCATGTCAGATTCACCAAAAAAAACTATTAAAACCCAAATATTACAAGTGGCAAGAGAGAAGGTGTTGAAATACAAAGACAAAGAGATTGTGGTCTTAAAACAAGTACCTAGAAAAGTGAGAGAGATTAGAAGAGAATATCGATTTTTGACCAAAATACTATTGAAAAAAGAGGTGAACTATAGATGGCTGATTCCAGAAGGATTAATGTTTACATGGCAAGAACGGAGACATAGAATTGATTCAATTGAGAAAGCAGAAATATTCTACAAGGAATTTTTCGAAGGAAGAGAAGTGGAGATAGAAAAAGAGAACATTTTAACTGAATTTGAAGAGGACCAAATGGGAATGGGAAAAGAAGAAGGCGCAATAGGTGGACAAGTGGAGACCAAAGAACAACGTGAAGTAAGATCCACGAGAGCTGTTAGACCTAAATATAAAGCATAACCATGGAGGAAAAAAAACTGATTTCCATGAATATAAATGGACTGAATTCAGCTACCAAAAGAAGAAAAACTTTTCACAAATTAGAGAAGCTAAAATTTGATATAATTTGCCTACAAGAAGTACACATTAAAAAACAACACGAACAATTACTGGCACGATCAAACTTAGGGAAAATATTTACTTCTCTGACTCACTGTAAGAAAAGAGGAGTGGTTTTGTACATTAAAGAAACTATTCCAGCAAAACTGATTTATACTGATGAAGACGGAAGAGTATTAATGGTTGAAATAGTGGATAATAATACAAAAACACTCTTGGTTGCAATTTATGCCCCGAATGATAAACAAGAAGAATTCTATAAAAAATTACACGTGAAAATAATTGAACTGGACTATGCTAATATACTTATGATGGGAGATTTCAATGGAATTGTAGACAATAAACTGGACTATACAGCAAAGCAACACGACAAAATAGGAAGACTCTCCCTAAATCCTTTTTTAAAATGACAGATGAATTAAACTTAAAAGATATATGGCGAGAAAGAAATGCTAAAATTCAACAATATACTTTTTTATTCCAATAGACATTTATCATGGTCCAGAATAGATATGATTTAGACGTCAACAGAATTATTATCCAATATTCAAGAAATAAATATTGAAACAAGTACATGGGCAGACCACAATCCAATGACAATTAAATGGAAAGGACAAAAAAGAAGATCTAGATGGACATTAAACAATACTATTCTAAAGGAAAAAAAAAACTTTACACAATGGATGGAAAAAGAGTTGGCCTTCTTCTTTAATGAAAACAAAAAAGAAGATACTTCAGTACAGAATGTTTGGGATACAATGAAGGCATATGCAAGAGGATTAATAATAGACTATACAAAGAAAAAGAACATTAGGAAGAGGCAAATGATTAAAGCTCAAGAAGATGACCATAAAAAACTGGAAAAAATTACAGAAAACGCCACAGAAAAAAGATATTAAACTTAAAATGGATATAATCAAACATAAAATGGATCAAGTAGAGAAAGAAGAACTGGCACAAAAAATTAGAAGTGCTAAACAGAACTATTTTGAAGATGAAAATAGGCCAGGTAGATAGTTAGCATATAAATTGAGAAAAGAGAAAGAATCAAGGAAAATATTACAGTTAATAGACGATCAAGGTCAAATTTGTTATGGTAATAAAGAGAAAAAGGCAATCATTCGAGACTTCTATGGACAATTATATAAACAGGAGGATCTTGATGAGGAAAAAATTAAACAGTATTTACAAAATGCTAACCTACCTAAGATACCTGATGAAACTGGGAAAATGTTAGAAAGTGCTATAACAATGATGGAATTAACCGAAGCACTTAACAGACAGAACAATGGAAAAGCACCAGGACCAGATGGCCTCACAGCAGAATTTTATAAAACATTACACATTGGAATGTTACGAGGCGCTCCCTGAAAAACAAATGACTTTGATATTCTTAGATGCCCAAAAGGCATTTGATAATGTGAATTGGAGATTTATGTTATTATTATTGGAACAGATGGGCTTTGCTAGAAAATTTATCCAAGCAATAGAAGCCATATATTATAAGCAAACGGCAAAAGTAATGATAGATGGAGAATTTACAGATTCTATTAATATTAAAAAAGGTACAAGACAAGGATGTCCATTATCTTTTTTGTTATTTATATTGACCTTGGAAGTGTTAAATAGAAATATTAGAGAGGATACAAACATAAAAGGAATGAAAGTTCAAAAGGAGGAATTTAAATTGCAAGCCTTTGCAGACGACTTGGTTTTTATTTTGGAAGATCCTCTAGAGACAGCTTTAAAACTATTGGAAAAGATAGAGATGTATGGTGAGATGGCTGGCTTGAAAATAAATAAAGACAAAACAAAGATTCTGACAAAGAACATGTTGTTAAGACAAAGAGAAGAGCTGGCAGACCTATTGAAAATTCAAGTTACGAACAAAGTTAAATATCTGGGGATATATTTGACATCAAGATGTACTACACTGAAAGAGAATAACTATATTAAACTTAAACAGCAGATAGCATCTGATCTGAAAAAATGGGAAAACCTACAATTGTCATTGATAGGTAGAATCTCCACAATTAAGATGAATATTTTACCCAGAATTTTATATTTGTTCCAAACAATACCAATTAGGTTAGGTAAGGATTACTTTGAAGAATTAAATAAAATTGTGTTGAAGTATATATGGCAAGGTAAGAAAGCGAGAATAAAATTAAAACTCTTACAGGATGCTAGAATTAGAGGAGGATTTGGCCTTCCTAATTGGGAGTTGTATTATCAAGCTGCAAACTTAATGTGGGCTAAAGAATGGATAATGTTAAGAAAGACTAGATTGTTGGCATTAGAAGGACATGATTTATTATTGGGTTGGCATGCTTTTTTATGGTATAAGGGAACTAAAACACAGGGTTACTTTAGAAGGCATTATATACGGGAATCGTTATGGTTGAATTGGGAGAAAATTAAGAAACAATGTTATTTGAAAATCCCAGTTTGGTTATCAACTATTGAAGCTTTTTCTTATCCTATAACCTATAAGAAGGAACAAACAGTTAGATATGGGGAATTACTAGATGAAAAGGGCGAACTTAAAACGATGCAAAATTTAGAAGAACAAGGCATAAAGATGAATTGCTTTTCATATGCACAAATACATTCAAGGTATCTTAGAGATTCTAAAATGGAAGGATTTTATGATAAACTGACTGATTTAGATAGGATTTTGACAGGTACTGATGAAAAAGTGATCAAAAAATTATATAATTATTTGTTGGAAATTAAATTAGAGGAAGAACAAGTTAAAGAAACAATGATTGCTTGGGGGAAGAATTTTGGATATGGGATTGATTTAGAGAAATGGCAAAAATTGTGGTCTCAAAATTACAAAATGACAATGTCAAGAATTGCAAGAATGTTCAAGAACAAATCTGAAAAATGCTGGAAATGTCATCAGATTCCTGGCTCATATTACCATATGTGGTGGACTTGTGAGGAGGCCAGGAAATACTGGACTAGAATTCGCATATGGTTGGAAAAAATGACAAAGAAACATATAGATTTGAAACCAGAGATTTTTTTATTGGGAATCTTACCTGATACATATAATAAAAACTTAAAATATTTGATTGTAAATGTATTAACAGCAGCTAGGATTGTATTTGCTAAAATTTGGAAGAGTGAGAAAATACCATTAGAGGAAGAAATTATTAAGAAAATACTGGAATGTGCTGAAATGAGTAGATTGACATTTGAAATTAGAGAACAAGAAGATAAACAATTTTATGAAGTTTGGGATCTTTTTTACCAATGGTTAGATAATACAATATAATAATAGAATATTTAGAAACCTAGGAAATAATGAATATACATTTTTTTTTGGTTTTGATAACATCTTTAGAATGTTTTATTAAGATAGACTTGGTATGATTTTACGATCTGTTATAAAATAAACTAACTAAATTATAGTTATCTCGCTTAAGTATGAATTAGTAAAATTATAGTCAAATGATTGTTTAATAATGATATTAGGATATATAATTGTTGATTGATAATATGAGTTATTATGTAACATAATTATTATGATGACTATGAAATGGATGCACAAAAAGGAGTGGTAAACCAACCGATACACTGTCTGTAAATTTATGAAGAATGATGATGTTTTTATGTTATGTTTTATGTTTTATGTGTTTTTTGTTCGTTGTTAAAATAAATAAAACGTTTATTTAAAAAAAAAAAAAAAAAAAGAACCGGTAGGAAAAAAATGTGGAATCCCATCATTGATCAATACATATTATGCTATGCTAAGAAAAGTTCTGAGATTTTATTTATTTATTTCACATGGTATAACAGGATATATACCATTAACCATTGTTTTTATTTTCAGTACTCATGTTGTTTCTTCTTGCTGAAAGATCCTTGTAAGATGTGGCAGCAGAATATGTAGATAATTTAGCTATGACAAAGTCATGTTGCTCAGATGTAGCATGAGGAGGCTAGTCTATACTGCATCCCAGTTCTGAGATATGTCATAGTGTACATTGCAAAGAAAATAAGAAACCAAATGTTGTCATTTTAAATCAGTCACCAATTAATACCATAATTAATAAGAGTTAATCAGGATGGTAGATATGTGGGGTAAAACTAAATGTTCTAAAAACCTTTCTGTTGGGAATGTAAGCTCCCAATGTCTGTAAAGATACATTTTATAAGCATGTGATGGATCAAATATTATGTTAATCACATCAGATCTGGTGTGTTAAGGTATGCTGTGGTGTTTTCACAGTTAGGTAAAACATCTGAGAAGATAAGTAAAACTACCCAAGGAGAACTACCAAAGTCTTTCTTTCATTTTATGGAAAACTTGTTATTTGAAAACAAAAAAAAAAACAACAAAAAAAAAAAGGAAATTCTAGAAAACATTTTTTACAAAGAAATTAATCATTTTCAAGCACAGATATGACATAGGATTTTAGAAATTTATCTATTGTGGCTAGCTGTGCCCCTAACTTTAAGGGTACAGATCTTACTAAGGTGGGAGGTATCATCCCTTTTATTCATGTTATGGGGGTGTTTCTCTATTTTGATGGCTTCCCTGATTATTCTCTTGTTGAAGTGTTCAGTATTGGAGATTAATTTGGTTCCCTCAAAATTAATTTCATGTCCTGTGGCTTTTAGGTGCTGGAAAAGGGAGGAAGTGTTTTCTTCTTTTCTGACTGCATTCTTGTGTTCTCCGATGCGTGCATTTATTTTCCTATTGGTTTGTCCAATGTATGTGGCTGGGCAATTGTTGCATGGTACACACACACACACACACACAGAGAGAGAGAGAGAGAGAGAGAGAGAGAGAGAGAGAGAGAGAGAGACTATATAAACAGGCAAAATGACAAAACTGCATCTCACTTATTTTTGCCATGTCGTATGGGGGGATTCACTGGAAAAAGCAATTTTATGGGGAAGAGTTAGTGGTAGAAGTAAATCAGGCCACCAAAAAACACCATAATCAAAGCTGACATCAACCAGAGTATAGAAAAACTCAAAGAAATAGTGCAAGATCAGAAGATGTAGAGAGACTTTGCCAATAGAATCAATAATTGGACAAGCCAGAATGACTCATCATCTTCATCATCATCATCAAACTGGCTAAAATGGATAAAGGGTCTTCAAATACTTGCTGGAAGTATAAAACTCAACTAAGAACTTTTTAACCACCTTTGATGTACTTGCAAAAAAGCTAAACAATTGATTGAAACTTTTAATTTAATTTAAAACATTGAAAATTAATATACAATTTAGATATGATATTTTCAATGTTGGGGTTTATGAACAAAGTATTCGAAAAATCACTTGATGCTTTTCTTCTGTACTTGGAAAAAATGGATTAGCTGTGGAAGGACCCTACAATACCTACAACAGCATGGTTAGTAAAGATGAAAGAACTGGCAATGGATAAATTAACAGCTTTTGTAAGAGAAAAAGTCACTGAAGAAATTAATCTACAAGTGGGAGTTGTTTTTGTCCTTTTTGCAGGGAAAGGAAAAAAAACATTAAATTATAACATAAGGATCAGGTGATTATTAAAACATTAATTTTGGAGGGAGGGAACAAAGGCTGTTATAATATAGTGTTAAAATTAGAGAAGATGTCGTAATATCCATTCTTTGCATATACTTTTTTTTCAATTAGCAAATATCTTTTTGCATCTCTTTCTTACTGTCATTTTCTTCTCTACTTTTTTTACCTGATTGTTGATTTTGCTTAGTTCTTGTGTTTTATAATATGTAAAAATTTATATGCCTAAAATGCTAGTGAAATCCCAACTATTTAGATGCATGAATTTCTAAATGTTAAAGGATAATTTTTCAATTTTCCTTCTTAATGCCCAATAGGCACAGCCTTTTTCTAAGTGCAATCCTCAATGCTTATCAGGTTGCAGCAAAATAAAAATAGAAGGGAAGCCATTTTGCTGCTATGATTGCCTTCCATGTCCAGAAGGGAAAATTTCAAACAAGACAGGTAAGAGATCTAAAGCACAGATTTCATTGCTATGTATTTTAAACAACCTCTTAGGCTTTCTTTTTATATATAAGCAGTAGTTTTCCATTACTTTAAAACTTTGTCCATAATACAGGAAATACATTTATTATCACTACTTAGGAATCCATTCAATCTATTTTATCATCATATCATTCTTTTACTCAGGGGTGGGATTCTACAGGTTCGCAACTATTCGCTAGAACCGGTTGTTAAAATTCTAAGCAGTTCGGAGAACCGGTTGTTAGAAGAAATTACTGGTCTAATTCTGTAAGGAAGGCAGGAAGGAAACATTCTGGTGCTGCTTACAGAAACTGCCTTTCCGTTAACTCTTTTTACATTCTTGGAAGGCCCAGACTTCCTGTTTCTGGAACTTCTCTGGAGTTTTTTTCCCCTCCTTTGTTGGTACTTTGCTTGTGTGGAGTGACCATTCAAAGTTATAAAGGCACAGAAAAAAGTGACTTATAATCATTTTTCACACTTCCGACTATTGCAGCATCCCCACAGTCACGAGAGGCCAGACGAGGAGATGCATGCCTCAATGTGATGTTGAGTTGGCCACGCCCAGCCAGTCACATTACCACCAAGCCACGCCCACTGACTAAGCCACACCCACAGAACCGGTTGTTAAAAAAAATTGAATCCCACCCCTGCTTTCACTCTAAGAAAGATAAATCAGACCATACCAATACATCTTTTCATCCTTGGTTTCTATGAAAGTAAAGAGATTACAAGACTAGGGTGAATGAAACCTACTGTCATTTTGGAAATTCTAGTTCATAATTTATGGATAGTATATTCTTGGAAGCACAGAGAAATTTAAACATTAATATCATCAGGGTTTCAATTGATGCCCTAATTAAAGTATGAGCAGGCCAGGAATGCTTTATGAGTTGACAAATATAGCTCAAGACTGTTGATATTACATGTTTACTGTAAGGAAAGTGAATTCTTTAATGCTCATTAGAAGGTATTAAGTAATGGTTTCTTAATCATAGAAAACAAACCAACAAATAAATAATGTGGACAAAAAAAATCCTAAATTAGTTATGTACTGTAGGTTTTAAAAAATATTATTTTAAATGGTGCGGTGTTGTTTCCTAGAATGGGTAGCAAAATGGTAGCAATAAGGAAAAGTTAAAAGTAATAGTTGATTTGCCTCAATTGTGTTCCTCTTCTTTATAGGACATAACTCTTTTTGGTCTTTCTTTCAGTTCCAGAATTCCCAAGTAGCATACAGAACAATGACATTTTCTACATTGAACCAATTAGAATTTATTTTTGCTTTTTGCTTTATACATCTTCATAACAGAATAACAGAGTTGAAGGAACCTTGGAGGTCTTCTAGTCTAACCCCTGCTCAGGCAGGAAGCCCTATACTATTTCAAACAAATGATTGTCCAATCTCTTCTTAAAGAGTTGGAGCATTCAAAACTTCTGGAGACAAGATGTTCCACTGATTAATTACTCTAACTGTCAGGAAATTTATTCTTAGTTCTACTGTAGGTTGCTTCTCTTCTTGATTAGTTTTCATTAATTGCTTCTTGACCTGCCTTCAGGTGCTTTGGAGAGTAGGTTGACTCCCTCTTCTTTGTGGCAACCTCTTAGATATTGGAACACTGTTATCATGTCACGCCTAGTCCTTCTTTTCCGTACACTAGACATACCCGATTCCAGCAACTGTTCTTTATATGTTTTAGCATTGAGTCCCCTAATAATCTTTGTTGCTCTTCTCTGCCTCTTTCTAGAGTCTCAACATCTTTTTTATCATACAAATGTTGACAACAGGCATATTAAATCTCCTTGATCACACTCTATCAGAACAAATTGAAAACACTTAGCTTAGAAAGTTTCATTCCCACTTGATCAAAACATTTATAAATTAGAGTGCTATAATTTCTTTTTCAGATGCAGATGACTGCTTCCTATGTTCAGAATATGAATATACAAACCAATTTCACAATCTTTGTATTCCAAAATGCATCATATTTTTGTCTTATGAAGAAACTCTGGGAGTTGGCCTGACAACTGTTGCTTTCTTTTTTTCTTTCATCTCGGCTTTGGTGCTGCATATATTCATTAAAAACAGAGACACTCCCATTGTCAAAGCCAACAATAGAAACCTCACCTATATTCTTCTCATTGCCCTCTTCCTCTCCTTCCTTTGCACTTTGCTTTTCATTGGGGAACCTGACCAAGTAAAGTGTCTTATGCGACAAACTACCTTTGGCATCATCTTTTCTGTAGCCCTTTCTTGTATATTGGGCAAAACAATCATAGTGGTTCTTGCTTTCATGACCACCAAGCCAGGCTCCAAAATGAGAAAATGGGTGGGGAAAAGGCTGGCCAATGTTATCATTCTTTCTTGCTCCCTAGTGCAAGTCACCATCAGTAGTATATGGCTGGCAATTTTTCCCCCATTCCCAGATTCAGACATGTATTCCATGGCTGAAGAAATTGTCCTAGAATGTAATGAAGGTTCGACCTTCATGTTTTATACTGCCCTTGGTTTTATGGGTTTCTTAACTGCTATCAGTTTCACAGTGGCTTTCCTTGCTAGGAAGCTACCTGATAGTTTCAATGAAGCTAAATTTATCACCTTCAGCATGTTGATCTTTTGCAGTGTTTGGATATCATTTGTTCCCACCTATCTGAGCACCAAGGGGAAGTACATGGTGGCTGTGGAGATCTTCTCCATTTTGGCTTCTGCCGCTGGTTTACTGGGCTGCATTTTTGTCCCCAAATGCTACATTATTGTTCTGAGGCCTGATCTGAATAGAAAGGAACAGTTGGTAAAGAAACAAAACTGACTCTTTAGATCCAGTATGCTATAAAGTCTCTAAATTGTGATAGAAATCTCAATTGTCTCCTTAAGGAATTGTTGTCCATCTTGTAGAACTGGTTGAAAACAAGTGTGCAGAAATAAAGTATGAAATGTAGTGCTTATAGAATGGTTCCTTAACACATCAAACTGGGTGCTTTTTGTGAGAAATAGACAAAATTAATGTAACTGCTTTAAGAATTATTTAAGTTTGTCATAGAAAAGAGAGACCCAAAGGAAAATCAGAAGGTAAAACCTAATGAAAAAATGAAGGTAGAGGAGAAGAAGAAATGTGAGGAATAAAATTTGAACCTTTTTGTACTACCATTTTGACATTTCCATAAAATTATCTGCTTATCAATGTAAATTTCATTAAATAAATAGCTAGCACAATTTAGTTACTTGCAAGAGTAAATAATACACAGCAACATCAAATCATGGGGATTTATTGTAGCTCCAAAGCATCCAAAGTAAACCAAAAGACCCAGCAGCCCCAGAATAGAAACAGGAATCATATCCAATATATACTGTAAGGCAGGGGTATCAAACTCGTGGCCAGATGCATCACATGCAAGCTACACTGACCCCAGCTTCACAAAGGGGGAAAACATTGAAAAATGTTACATGACAACAGCAGGACATGGTGAGTTTGACACCTGTAGTGTAAGGATTGTAACAGACCCTATGTAGGACAAAAGTCAGAAGACGAGTAGAGTGCATCCATGAACACCAGCTAGCAATCACCATCAGAAGACATGATGAAAATGCCTTAATTTCCATGCTAATTTCCATGTCAGAACACATGGAATGTGTTTCCGAGTTTCATTTGGGAAACTGAGAATCAGAGATGAAATGCAACTATAGGTAACAACAATTATATATATCATTGAGGTGACAACAATTATATATCATTCGAAAGAGACAATCAAAAATCCAAAAAAGAAACAAAAAGTCCAAAGCACCTCCTCACCAGCAATGAAAGATTAATGCTAGACCAACAATCAAATAAATAAGTCCAATCAAGAAACTAGTAATGCAGGCAAACAAGCTAACACTAACAACAGCCTAATCAAGGAACCACTAAGAACACTCTCAGTCACACTGAGAGGCGGGACCACTGAGAGGATTATTAAGTGCTGGATCAAGACTAAAATGGGCCTCCTCACCTATACATTAAGTTAACAGGACCACAAGGGTCTCCTCTCCCCATCACCTTGTGAGAGGCTCATTAAAAAAAGGAGGGCTGCCAGGGCAGTGAAGCAGATGGGGAAGTGGGGAGGGGTGAGGACGAAGTATGGAGAAGCTAAGTTGGAGTCAGCACAGCCCATAAATATATTTTACCTGACTAGGAGAAAAATGATTCACTCTAGTCTATACAAATGATAGAAAAGTGTCACTTCCCTCGCCCGCCTCCCTCTCCTCCTCCAGTTTATCCTCCTGCGTTTTAAAGCCACCTCTTGCCAGTTAGCATTTGGCATGGCTGGCATGCACAGATCCTCTGACTAAGCTAACAGTGGTGCCTCCTTCCTTTTGGGGTGAAGGATTTTGACAGGGTGAGAAGTGGAAATTCATTCTTCAAGAATTGGGGAAAAGGGGAGAAAGAGAGAGGAGGAGATAGTGATGGAGGAGGCAATCATTGCTGCTGCTGCTGCTGCTGCTGCTGATGCTGATGCACAGGAAGGACACACCTTCCTTCCTTCCTTGACGTTTGCCCTCCAAATGAGTTGATTTGATCCAGTTTTGGAGTGCTTTTCTGCAAGCCAACCACACCATACCCCCCACCACCTCCATCCGGGCATGTCACTGAAACACTGTCATGCTGTTTTTCTTTTTAAAAATTTGCTTTTGTAAATATTTTTTTAAATTCCCCTTTATGGACCCATTTTGTGCTCCATGGGCCCCAGAACAATGTACCAGCTGGACCCCCCTCTCCTCAGGCCTGCTGACAGGGCAAGCCACTATTATATACAATGAGAAAAAACTCTACTCCTTTGCAGCAATGATTATGTTATCTAGTAATGCAATGAAAACTCTGTAAAAAAAAAAAATCAAGCTCACAGAGCACTAAGATCTTGACAGTTCAACCCTTAGCTACAGACATTCTCTTTTATTGAAACAGCAAAGTTTGGGAAATATATATGTATGTATATTACATTTATTTATTTATCTATCTATCTATCTATCTATCTATCTATCTATCTATCTATCTATCTATTTATTTAGTCAAGCGATTATAAGGCTACAGGTATAAGTATAGACATAGTTATGAGTACATGAAATGGATACATATAAGAAAAATAAAAAGAAACAATAGGACAGGGATGGTAGGCACATTGGTACACTTATGCACGCCCCCTACAGAACTCTTAGGAAAAGGGTGAAGTCAATAGTAGACAGTCTAAGGTTAAAGTTTTTTGGGATTTGGGGAAGAAACCACAGTCAGGTAAAGTATTCCAGACATTGACCACTCTGTTGCTGAAGTCGTATTTCCTGCAATCAAGTTTGGTGCAATTTACCTTGAGTTTGTATCTATTGTTTGCTCTTGTATTGTTATGGTTGAAGCTGAAGTATTATTGACAGGTAGGACATTGCAATATATATTTTTATATACTATACTTAGATCAGACCGAAGGCAGCGTAGTTCTAGATTTTCTAGGTCTAGAATTTCAAATCTGGTGGCATAAGGTATTCTGCAACAAGTAGAGGAGTGGAGAATCCTTCTTGTGAAATATTTCTGGACTTTCTCAACTGTGTTAATATCAGATACAAAATGTGGGTTCCAGACTGATGAGCTGTATTCGAGTATTGGTCTAGCAAATGTTTTATATGCTCTAGTTATTAGTTATTAATATTACCAGAGAAAAAGCTACATAAGATTAGGATAACAGCTCTTAATGTCTTTTTGGCTATGTAGTTACAGTGGGCTCTAGCACTTAGGTCATTAGAGATGAGTACTCCAAGGTCCTTGACAGAGTTTGGATCATCAAAAAGGTCTTGACTATTCAGCTTGTATTTTATTTTCTGATTATTTTTTTTTGCCAATATGTAAGACAGAGCATTTATTTGTTGAGATTTGAAGTTGCCATTTGTTTGACCATTCTGATACATAGTCGAGGTCTTTTTGAAGGGTAGCGGTATTGTCGGTCATGTTGAATAGCTTTATATCATCTGTGAAGAGAACGCAGTTGCTCTTAATATGATCACAGAGGTCATTTATATAGAGAATGAAGAGAGTTGGTCCTAGAACACTGCCTTGGGGGACACCACTGTCGACAGGTACAGAATTTGTTAGGACGCTCCCAATTTTGACCATTTATTGTCTGTTTGACAGGAATGCTTCTATCCAGTTATGAAGATGACCAGAGATACTATAAGATTTTAGTTTTAGGAGTAGTTTGTTGTGTACCACTGAATCAAAGGCTTTACAGAAATCTATTTAGATTG
>NW_020719386.1:0-14197 GCF_900518725.1 Notechis scutatus | reverse complement strand
AATAATAATAATAATAATAATAATAATAATAATAATAATAATAATAATAATAATAATAATAATAATTTTTAAAAAATAATAATTAAAAATTAAAGTCAGAGGCAAGAGAATCAGTCATCCACAATGGAAGGTGACAACGCTTTCTGCTCCAAGACAAATAAGTCCCGAGATAAGCCAGTGGGCCCCCAAAAGGCCTCTAAGGTGGCGGATAAGGATGCCCATAGATGGCACCTAGCTTTGGAAAGGCAATTGCAGAAACGAGCCAGGGAGGCAGACAAGCTGGCTATGACACAACAATCTGATCAGGACCCAAGTCCATTGTTGGGGCCCTTGGACTTATCTACCCAGCCCAGGCAGGCTGTCTCTGGACAACCTCCCATAGGCACATCTCCTCCAATGATCACTGCCTGGCTAATCCCAGAGGCAACCTTCACCCCTACGGTCACCGGCCTAAGACAGGAGGAGGGATTACCTGAGACTATCCCCATCGAAATGAGGCAATGGATGGAGATGGCGATTCAAAGGGGCATTGCGGCTGGAGTTCAGCAATCCATCAGGACCAGACACTTCTTGGCTGCTTCGGATGCGGGATCCCTGTCCGCTCGATCCTTTGCTCATATGGGACAACATCAAACTCAGGTATTCCCCAATATTCCAACATACCAACCCAGGGTCTTTGGGAGGAGGTGGAATTTGAGGATCAGGATGTTCCCATGGAGGTGGGGTCGATCCATCAGATGGACTTGGGGTTGTCAGAGGCTGACCCACTAGAACGGGGAATGTCGGACGACGAAGGCCTCATTCCGGACCAACCTACCTTTTCTGGCCTTTTTCGCCCACACCTCTTTAAATCCTTACTGTTCAAGGCAAAGAACACCGCTAAACTAGGCACATCAAACCCTCATCCATTGTCAACAGGGTCTCAGGATGAATCCGAGGATCTAATATTCTCACAACCGGCTAATGAGGCGGAAGCTATTCCTGTCCCTCGTATGTTTGCTGAATTAGTACAAAATCAGTGGGCATCAGCAGCATCATACCCAGCCCAAACAGGGTACGATAAACGATATTATAATTTGGCACCAGAGTTTTCAAATTTTCTCAAAACACTGGAGGTGGATGAGCCCATTGTGGCACTGGCCTCTTCTTCAACCTTTCCCAACGAGGCCGAGGAAGCCCTGAGACCGGAAGAAAAGAGAGAAGAGTTGGCACTTCGTAGGGCGCACGTTTCTGACGCCTGGGCCATTAGGGCAGCTACAGTGGCGTCCTTTTTTACACGGTCCTCCCTACGATGGCTCTTCCACTTGAGGGATATATTGCCAGCATCAAATGTCAGAGCCCACCAGGACATAGCTAAAATTATTGCAGCAGCAGAATTCTCCACCGATACCACATTTAATGCAGTCAAATTCTCGTCTAGGGCCATAGCATATCACGTATCAGCACGGAGACTGCTATGGCTCAGGCATTGGCAGGCGGAAACCAAGCATAAATGCAAGTTGGCATCAGCCCCAATATCGGGGGATAAATTATTTGGCAGTGTCTTGGAGCCCCTCCTTATAGAGAATAGAAACAAGAAAAAAGTGCTTCCCCCTCTTTTTCGGAGGTCTGAAAACAGAATGCCCCAGTCGTTTTGAAGGGGTTCCTTTCGGCCCTACTATCAAGGCCCATACGTTCCCAGATCTCAGAGAACATCAGGCTACAGGCCCAGTTTTAGACAGGATAGGTCTGAATCTTCCGATAGAGGTCAGCAGGGAGGCCAAAACAGAAGAAAGTCCAGAGGCACCGGAGGCCGATTTTTTCATCGCCCCAAGTGAGTCCTTGACAGCAGTTCCCATTGGAGGACAGCTAAAATTGTTTGCTGATCAATGGGACAGCTCCACCTCTGATGCGTGGGTCAAGGACACTATTAGGTTTGGTTTGGCGCTAGAGTTTCAATCCTCCCCCCCAAACTTTTTCATTAGGAGCCCTAGATCCACGGACCCCATTAATGCAGTTGATGCAGGAGGCTATCAATCATCTTCTACATATTTGGGCCATTAGAGAGGTCCCATCTGAACAGCGGGGTCAAGGCTGTTACTCTCTATTGTTTGTGGTCCCAAAGAGTTCGGGGAGCTGGAGGGCAATTCTGGACCTCAAATGTCTGAACAGATCATTGGTTTATCGAAAATTCAAGATGACTACTCTCCAGTCCATTCTGCTCAGCATCAGAGAGAACGATGTCCTGACCTCTATAGATCTCACAGAGGCTTATATACATATAGCAATTAGACGTGCTCACTACAAATATCTTAGATTTTGCTATTGTGAGCGGCACTACGAATATAGCACCCTACCATTCGGTCTGGCTTCGGCCCCTAGGACTTTTACCAAGGTCCTAGCGGCTTTGGCTGCCTCACTCAGGATCAAATCTATTCGCTTACAATGTTATCTGGATGATATTTTAATTTTGTCATCTTCCAGACATCAAACAAAATTGGATACCAAGATTACTCTGGAGACCCTTCAGGGTCATGGCTTTTCCATAAATTGGGATAAAAGCCCAACTAGGTTAGATCCCCTCAACTAGGTTAGTTCATTTAGGGGCAGTGATAGATACCGTGGAGGGCAAGGTCTTTCTCTCTCAGGACAGGTTAAACAGTATCCAGTCTTTGGCCAGAAAGAGGGTTTCCCTGGCAGTGCTGTCTCAACTGTTAGGGAAACTGATTTCTTGTATTTCCATTGTGCCTTGGGCTCGATTCCATTCTAGAGAGCTGCAATGGTTCCTGCTACCTTTCCAGTGATCTGGAAGAGCCACTTCCAATGTCCGGATAAAGGTACCACACAATGTTCTCCGATCGCTCCGCTGGTGGTCGGAAAAAACGATAAACAAGAGGTGTCCTTTCAAGGAACCTTACAGGGCAACAATCACAACCGATGCCAGCCTGGTAGGATGGGGAGCTCACTTCCAATCCCACACTGCGCAGGGAATTTGGACTATTTCCGAACAATCACAAAGCATCAACCTGTTGGAGCTGTGAGCAGTTCACCTGGCCTTATGCAGTTTTCTACCCCTTTTCCAATCACACCACGTTCTGGTCTTGACAGACAATATCACAACCAAGGCCCACGTAAACAGACAGGGGGGGGGTACCCATTCCAAACTTCTGATGCTGGAGATGGCCAAGTTGTTCAAGTGGGCCGAGGCCAATCTGTTTTCGCTCAAGGCAGAACACATAGCAGGGGCCTTAAACACACAAGCAAACTGGCTCAGCAGGGCCACGATAGATCAGGCAGAGTGGCACCTACACCCGTCTGTCTTCCAGGAAGCAGTGCGGAGGTTTGGGCAACCGGTGATCGATCTATTTGCCTCTCCTCTCAATGCCCAATTGCCCCGGTATATTTCAAGGTACCCGACTCAGGGGGTGGAGGCCGTCAATGCTCTGTGATGTCAGTGGCCTCCCGGACTTCTATATGCGTTTCCTCCACTCCCGGTAATACCCAGGTTGATCCAGAAGTTATTGGAGGAACGAGCGGAATTGATATTGGTCACCCCTTACTGGCCCAGGAGAACGTGGTTCGCAGACTTACAGGACCTGTCGAGAGAACAACCTTGGAAAATTCCACCGTCGAAGGTTTTCCTCTCCCAAGGGCCGATACTTCACCCGAACCCACAATGGCTCAGTCTAGCCATATGGAGGTTGAGCGGAGCCGTTTAAGGGCCCAACAGATTTCAGAGGATGCTATTGCCACCATTCAAGCATCCAGACGGTCCTCAACAAATCGTATATATGAGGCCACGTGGTCCACTTTCTGTTGCTGGTGCCAGGGGTCTAAGATCGACCCAACTGCCCCATCAATAGGACAATTATTGGACTTTTTACAGGAGGGGTTGACCAAGGGCCTATCTCCAAATACTTTATGCAGACAGGTGGAGGCTTTAGCCTCGGTGATAGCCTGGGGTGACCTCCGTTCCATAGCGCACCATCCACATGTCCGCAGCTTTCTTAAGGGTGCTGCAAACTTACAACCTCCTGTAATTCACCGCTATCCCACCTGGGACCTCAACAAGGTGTTAACCGCACTTACAACTGGCCCGTTCGAGCCTTTAAGAACCACTAGTCTTAAATTCCTGACATATAAGGTGGCCTTCCTAATTGCAATCACATCAGCAAGGAGGATTTCCGAGTTGGCGGCATTGTCAATGAGAAAGGACCTGTGCGTGTTTCATGCGGACAGAGTGATTCTCCGATTGGATCCATCATTCACTCCTAAAGTAAATTCAGCCTTCCACAGAGCGCAGGAGTTGGTGCTTCCAAATTTTTGTCTGAAACCATCTCATAGACTGGAGCATCAATGGCATCGACTTGATGTTCGAAGGGCCTTAAGCATCTATCTAGACTGCACGGTGGCATTTCAAAAATCTGAGGCTCTATTCCTATCCTTCAACCCATCCACTTTAGGACAAAAGGTGTCGACAACCATCGGTAGATGGTTGAGAGCCACCATAGCTAAAAGTTACGAATGCCAGTCCATCTCAGTTCCTAAGGGCATTACAGCCCACTCAACAAGGAGTGCGGCAACATCAGCAGCATGGGCCACACGGGCTTCCATAGATGAAATTTGGAGAGCAGCAACTTGGGCTTCACCATCTCCCTTTGTCGAGAAATTATAAAATTGATGTCTATGCCTCAGCAGATGCTTCATTTGACAGAAGAGTCCTGCAGAGGGCCCACAGAGTTTAGGAGTGGATTTCAATCCAGATGGAGTCCCTCTCAAAGGACAGGCCAAGCTTTGGTATGTCCCACTTCTGGATGCTCTGAACAGCTCATGAGAGAAAGGGCATTGGTACTTACCTGATACACCCGTTCTCTGTGAGCTGTGAAGAGCATCCAGTCCCATCCATTTCTTTCCATCTGGGGGGTTCCGTTCCAGTCAGGGATCCAGATTAGGTGATGAGTTCCGGACTTTGGCACTCAGTCTTCGCAAAACTGGGGGACGCTGGGGAGGTGTCCCATGGAGGAGGAGGAGCGTCCCAGAGTTTTAAGCCCAGCCTTTCCAGAAGAGACTGAAGCACCTCCCACTTCTGGATGCTCTTCACAGCTCACAGAGAACAGGCATATCAGGTAAGTACCAACGCCCTTTCTCTGCAGACCACCAAAATTTTCTCACGGACCACCAGTGGTCCTCAGCCCACTAGTTGGTGACCACTGCTTTAGAGTCTCCTGCTTGAGCAGGGGGTTGGATTAGAAGTCCTCCAAGGTCCCTTCCAACATGTTATTTTGTTACTAAAACAGTAGAAACTATTTAAGATTACGGTCTCATGCTGTCTCAAAGTATGTTTAGGGTAATTCTATGTTGCTTAACCCTCTCTGATTGTAGTTACACTTTTCTTGGAATTTTGGAAGCGACGACAAGCTCGACTTGAATATGAGTGGGATTTAGTTGATTTTGAGGAAGAACAGCAACAACTCCAACTTAGACCAGAGTATGAAGCAAAATGTACACAAAAGAGGAAGAATCCAGTGACTCAGGTGATTTTGTTCTGCTTATTTAGAAGATAAAAATAATTTGCAGCTTGTGGAATTAATAAGGTTTAGGTAGCTTTTTTGGAGAACCCTTAGATGAGTTTGGTCTCAAGACCTATGCTAGTTTAGTTTAATATGCCAACTAAGAATACACATTTGTCCCAGAATATGATAGCTGTGTATTGCTTTAACATGTTGTTAAAATGCAAGTTCATTTTAAACATCAGCACTTAGATTATTATCTGAGACTCTGATAACAGGGTCACCTAGATTTATTAGGCTTTCCCCATAGGTGATCATATAGCATTTTACTGGGAATATGCATTAGCATGTTTACTTAATTTATTGTGATCTTGACATTTGTTCAGCTATTCAGAAAGAAATATGCAGATTTACTTCCTATTTTGGTGCTACTTTGCTGCTAATCAAGTAAAGCTTTAATTCAGGGAGATAAAATATTAGGAAGAAAGTGTCTATTTAATATTTTCCCTGATTTGCTAGCTTTCTAAATCTAAAGAAGTTCTGCTATAGAGTTATCATTGGCACCAACGAAGGAGCACTGCTTTTTTTTGTGAGATAGGTATTATTGATGCAGTCCAAGAATTTGGGTATATTTTTGCCAGCTAAGAAGATGAATATTCATTTCAATCTCTGTAGATCATGGTTAAGTGGATGCAGTTGACTTGTGGGGTTCAGTTCTGCCTGAAATAAATGCATTATTACATTAGCTATCTTGTTTTTTTTCTCAGTTCTTCTTTCTCCAAAGATACCCAATAAGAAAATGCTCATCATTTCATTTGAGGCTTGTTAGGTCCTCTTTACATCTATTCTGAACCTACTTTCTTATAATATTAACCCATTGTTCTGTTCTCAGAGGCAATAAAGAATTCCCCTTGTGAGACAATGATTTCTAAACTGTTTTTCATAGGTCTTGTTTTCCAAGATGATTGCCATATTGGAAGCCCTGTCTTGAACTTTATTCATCAATGTCCTTGTTGAAGTGTGATGTCCAGGAATGGATACAATATTGAAATCAGGGGACAGAAGAGTGAAACAATAACTTCCCTCTTCAAGATAATGCCCACCACAAGATACCATTTACCATTTTTAGTAGTTGTGTAACATTGATTGCTCATGTTTAACTTGGTGTGAGCAAGAATATAGATCCTTGTCACAAATATTCCTGCCAAGTCAGGTCCCCCCCCCAATCATTTTTTTCCTACTCAGTCAGGAAATTAAAACAATCATGGTAAATTAGAAGTTTTGTGGTTGCATCCTGATCCATTATTTATAAAATCCACTTCACACCCCATGGATGATATGTGTCTTCCTCAATCTCAGGTCATCTACTAGAGGCCTGGAAGTTTTAGAGTTCTGTACAGTATTTTAGCTGTTCTAACACTGCACTTTTCTGGATAGAGAGAGCATTTTCATTCCTAGGATCTGTTACAGTCCCATTAGCTGGTACCTACCACTGGGATTGCTTTGGTCTTTACTTTCCATATCTTCTCTAATTCTTCCTTCAGGCCTGGTACTTCTCCAGCTTCTCATACTCTTTCTTCCTGAGATTGCTGTCATTTGGCACTGCTAAATCTATCCCACCTCTTTCTTCTGGTCCTTGTCCATATAATAATGTTTGCTTGATTGGCCAGTACCTGCCTGTTTCTAAGGCAGTCCCACAGAATCTTAGCCCGTCTATCTGTCTGTCTGTTTGTCTGTCTTCTCTCTCTCTCTCTCTCCCCCCATGTCTCTCTCTGTCTCTATCTCTCTGTCTCTGTCTGTCTCTCTGTCTCTGTCTGTCTGTCTCTCTCTTTCTGTGTCTGTTTATCTGTCTCAAGTTCTCGCCCTCCCTCCCTCCTCTCTCTCTCTCTCCCCCTCTCTAATATTTTTACAGTATGTATTTATAGTCTGCTAATTAAAAGGTGTTTATAATTTGCCAATGACAAAGGCCTATTTGGGAAATGAAATATATACGCCTCTGTTGATTTGTGTATGTATACACATTGGATCTCTGTGAGCAAACATGACAAGGGCATACAGAATTCACCTTTTCATCCACCCTTTGCAATCATTCTCTTCCAAAAATAAAATTTGTGAAGGATTGTATATACAGGCAAGAGGTTTGTGCATTTCTTTGCAAACCAAGCTACGATTACTTGAAGTCCAAAATCCCTCTTAAAATCAACTGATATTCAGCAGAACCCTTTTCATTCTTTAATTATTCCTTTTTCAACTGATGTTTTAGGAGTTAGAACTGATTAAGAGGAAGACCATTCATGACTATGGAAAACTGAGCTTGTTATACTTTGGAATATTGTTTTGGGTAAGAGAGGGCTGCACCAATTGCTGCAGCTTAAGAGTGGCAAAACTAATAAAACAAGACATTTCTCAAATGGGTCAAAAGAAAAGCATCAGAATATGGAGTGGTGAATGGGAGTACCTAACTGAACAAATTTGCTGAGCAATGAATATTGACAACTGAAAAGAAATCTGCTCTCAACTTTCAAGTAGCAACATTTTGTTCGTAAAGCCTAAAATTAATTAAATAAATAAACAAATAATAGGATGACCTGGTAAATGGGCAACCTCTCATTCAGTGTGCCACTCCTGCTTTTCTCCCAAAAGAAGAAATGTGCCTTTGTGAGGGAGGGGGATACGGGATTTGCTTTCTCATAATGTTTGAGGTTGCTTTCTGCAGTGGTCTACATACAACTGTGACTGCGGGTGGTGAAAAGTGCTGTGCTTGCTTGACTGTTTCAGGAGCTGGAGCCTTATTTACCTCTAACTAGCCAGGCTATACGGTTCTGCATCTCAGGAACTACCGTGTTGTTCTGGGTGAGCTCTTTTTGATTCATCACTCTAACATTATACTGATCACTTTTTAAGCTTGGATTTTTAGCATGCAAGAATGGCTCTCTTTGCTTTGGATCTCTTTCACTCATGCTTGCGGCTTCAAAGATTTCTAACTAACGGTTTCCAGTTTTATTTTCCTCTGCATGCAAAGTACACAATGAGTACATAATATGTGGGCTAAGCACCTCCTTCCCACCCCTTTTTAAATAACACTTTCCTATTGTGTAATTATTGATGACACTTCCTTCATTTCACTTACCTGAAATGTGTTCAAACAGTCATATACAGTTGCTACTATGCCTACACAATGATTTTCCAACTCTTGTTGTTGGATTATGTGATAGAGTTGCATTGGTATGCTTTACATGAACATGCATGACACATTTAAAATGAATAAAAATAAATAAATGTTACAGCTCTATTAGGACTAGAGTTCCATTGGGACTAGAGCTCCTATGAAGAACTGCATGCTTAATTCTTCTCTGAATAGAAAGGAGACGATAACAGAAATCAGTTTTTTTTTTACTTAAAAAAATAAAAGGAAAAACAAGCAATTTACTTCCATTATGGAAGCAGATACATGCACTGGAGAAGTATTCAGATAAAGTTTTCTTCCACTTGCATTCTGCAATCTTGATAGAACTTTCTAAACATTTATTCACAATGTGCAGTTTGCATGAGACACTAATTTCTCTGTTTTCAAATCCTAAGTAGTCTTAATTTATGTGGTTATCTCAGATCTCTTTAATCATAGCGAGCATGATAGCTGTAATAGTTTACCGCCTTGCAGTCTATGCTGCTTTTGCCAGCATCATGGAGAACACAGAAACCCTGCAACCCATTCGAGGTTTGTTGACACCACAACTGGCAACGTCACTCACTGCATCATTCCTCAATTTTGTCATCATTATGATACTGAATTTCCTATATGAGAGGATAGCCATCTGGATCACAGATATGGGTAGGTATGTTGCATGATGGCTAAGCTTACACCAGTATGTTTTCTCAGCTGCATAGGTTGAAATCATCAGCACATGAAAATAGAACATGCATAACCTTTTCTGTCAGCCTAAAATTCTTTGGGGATCTTGCTTTATGTCAGATATCCCTACCCTTGCGTCCTATTAGCCTTGCTTTCAGAGAATGATGGAATTTATAATCCGACTTATCTGGAGAACGGCAGTTTGAGGAAGGATATTTTATCCCTTATGGCTTTGCTCTTAGATTATCTGACTTGCTTTCCAGCTATGTGATTGCTAATTCTTAGCTTGTACTATACCTTCCTAAGAGATGTGGGGTCAACACTGTTAATAATAATTTTACCTGACTGTAAGTGGAGCTCTCAGGAGATTACTTGGGCAAAACTGCTTCTGTTTTCTCATGATTACAATATCTGCCTCTTGACAAAAGACAAGGAAATTCTTCACGAGATGCCTCTCAAATATTATTTTGCTTGAATAAGTGAGAGCTCCATTTATATTTATATTATGTATAAAATAAACATGATAACAAATATTTATTTCCAAAAATTGATTCAGTGCTAGTTAAATTACTCAGGAATGATAGCAACTTTGTTCTGTACATACATTCTGTGGGCAAAAGATAATTCATTTTATTCATCAACCAAATTTATATGGCTACCCGATTCATACATGGTGACTCTAAGTAGATTCATAGCTCTACCAATGCTCTCTTAGAGAAGTAAATGTTGTAATATTGAAATCTATTATCATATTCGTGAGGCTTCATAAACTTTGATGCACTACATGATATAAAGAGAATTCAATCCTTGTTTATTTTATCTTGCAGAAATACCAAGAACCCACTATGAGTATGAAAACAGACTTACCATGAAGATGTTCCTCTTTCAGTTTGTCAACTACTACTCTTCATGCTTCTATGTAGCTTTTTTCAAAGGGAAATTTGTAGGATACCCTGGTTCTTATACATACATGTTCAATCGCTGGAGAAATGAAGAGGTATGTAATAACTTTGAAAGTGAATTTTGAGAAAAAATTGACTATCCTTCTAAATATCTTGCTTTGAAGTATAGTACAAAGTTCCCCAACCTTTCTGGGTAGCTGGTCCGGAGCAGAGGTGGTATTCAGCAGGTTCTGACCAGTTCTGGAGAACCAGTAGTGGAAATTTTGAGTAGTTTGGAGAACTGGCAAATATCACCTCTGACTGGAGATTTTACAATATCCTTCTTCTGCCACGCCCACCAAGCCACACCCACAGAAACGGTAGTAAAAAAAATTGAATCCCACCACTGGTCTGGAGAGCAAAGAGAAAGAATGGGTGGTTTTGTGGGAGGGAAAGGCATGTGCACATGAGCAAGCACCCATTAGTCATGCGAGTAGGGCCAAGAGTGTTTGCAATGCTCACACGAGTGGGGCCGAGAGTGCCTGTGACAGTCATGTGAGTGATGCTATGGGCGCCCATGACGCTCACGTGAAAAGGCCCAAGTTCCCGTGATGCTCTTATGAGCGAGGCCCCAAGTGCCTGTGACACTTGAATTTGTCTAAATTCAAGATGATCCAAAAGAAGTTTAAAGGCAACATCTGCAAGATTGACAAAAAGTTTTGGGAACAAGTTTATTTTCTGAATTAGAAATCTGCATTAATCAGGACAAGAATAGAAGCTCAGAAGATTTGCATGGGGAAGAAAATTAAAAATAAAATAGGAAAAGTACAGTGAGGGCAGAAATGGAAAATTATCTATACAGGCAAGCAAATAGACAAGCAAATATAACACATATTTGTGTATGTGTTATTGGTGTAGCATGCATACCCTCTGACCTGGCTCTATCATATTTATATGTCCTCATTTTTTAAAAAGAAGAATTGCCAAAATATTTATGTTTTGATGACTGCATACAATTAACTAGTGGTGAGGTTAAGGCACATTATGAATGCAGTAGCAAGTAGTTGTGAAATCTCTCCACTGATAAGTCTTTCTTATTGATTGATTGATTTGAGTTCTATAGACAGGGGTGGAACAGGGGTGGGATTCAACCGGTGTTACTACCGGTTCAGTGACTACATTTTGCTATGTGCACGTGTAAAAAAACATTAAGCTGTACCACTGGGACAGCTGAAAAGCGCTGCGCGCAGGTGCGCAGTGTTTGAAAAGCCTCTTTTTTCCTGCTTTTTCAACCTTAGCTGTGCCGCGCAAAGCAGCTGAGGTTGAAAAAGCAGGAAATAAAGGACAGGTAAGAGCCCAGGCAGGCAGGTGGGCCAAACAGCAGCAAACACAGAACTGGTTCGGTGTCTGCTGCTCTTCAGAGCTACCGGTTCTATAGAGCTGGGCAGAACCGGTAGCATCCCACCCCTGTAGCCACCCATCTCGGCAACTGATTCTGGGTAGCTCACAATCCAGAAACATACACTACAATTTAAATCTTGTAAACATATTGAAAGAATAAAAACAGTAAAAACCATTGAAACACTAAAAAAACACTAAAACATCTCATTTGAGTACATACAAAGCAAGACATCTGGCTGTTAGCAACATAGCCAGGATGCAGGGCCCTTGGAAGATGTAGCATCCCAGGCTTGGGAGCATAGCTAGGTCTTTAAAGCTTTATGGAAGACTAACAGCTAATATTTGACAGATAAACCATGGGGAATAGTTTTCTTCATGTCGTTAAAAGAAGAAAGCAAGCTGCCGACACTCTTACTGGTTTTTGAAATAACTTCTGCCTTATATACCTCACCATCACTGTTGAGACATACCAAACTGCATTTTGTTTTATTTCTTTACCAGTGTGATCCTGCAGGATGCTTGATAGAACTGACAACCCAGCTCACCATCATCATGGCTGGCAAACAGATCTGGGGTAATATTCAAGAAGCTATAGTCCCGTAAGTAATATCTTAATACTGAGTTATTTGTATGTTTAAAAGAAAGTCAGTTCATTAATTCAATATTTGATGAATTCTGCCATCTCCTTCAGCTTAAGTTTAATGAATCAGTATCAACGTAATCTTTACAGGTATCTTGACACTACTATATTATCAGGTTTTCAGATACAACCCTGCTGGTGTGCAGTACCTTCCTCCACCCCAGACATTAAGAATAAAGCTGGCATGTGCTTGAGGACAGGGAATGGATCAATTGACACAGCTCTGCTGTTCTACTTACTGTAGATGTAATCATGGGATTTAGACTGTAACTCTCTAATCGATATGAGAAATTGATCCCGTAGTAATTTTTATACCAGATATATTGGGAAATATGTTACAGGAAGGGTGCCAAGAATCGGATACAATTGAACGAGGAAAAAACCCTGAAAATATATGTGGTGTCAATTCATAGAATAATATCATTTTGCTTTTTTTTTAAAAAAACCTACTACAACAGTGATTTCTGTTTTTCCACTGTTTAGCTGGATCTATAATTGGTGGGGTCGTCGGAAGGCAAGGAGCAACCCAGAGAATTTATACAGTCGATGGGAGCAGGATCATGATTTACAGAGCTTTGGAGCATTGGGTCTCTTCTATGAATACCTTGAAATGGGTAAGCAGAAAAGACAATGACAAGTACCACTGTGTAGTGCAGAGGTCCCCAATCTGTGGTGTGTGGTCCACTACAGGGCCACGGGCTAAACACCACTGGGCTGCGTAAGTGGCTGGCCGAATCGCATGCAGCCCAACTCATGTGAGCATCATTGCAATCACTCATGGCCCCCTCCTGCGTTCACGGCTCCTCTCACGCAAGCATTACTGCAAACATGGATGCTCATCTTCATGTTTTAAAGACTCAAAGATTCTAACGAAAATTAATACAGAGCTCTAGCTTTCAAAAAAATTAAGTATTTTAGGGGGAAATGGTGAAAAAACATATACATTAAGAAATAGCATTGGAGAAACATTACTTTGCTGTATGCCACCCAGAGTCACTTGTTGTAAGATGGGCGGCTATATAAGTTTGACATAAGATAGATAGAATGAAAGACAGATAGATAGATCCAAGACTCATAAAGCCAACTGGAAGGTACCTACACCTACTCATCCACAAGGGGACAAAAGACTGTGAAGTTCTAGGAAGAAAGCTGAAGAACTTAGGAGATGAAATGGGGTTCATCCAATCAATTGAGAGACTTTGGAAAGGGAATTAACATTCCAAATGAATGTCTAGTTACCTGAGTGTTGTTCATGGAAGAGATTTGGTCTCTGGGAGCATAGTCTGCATAATCTGGATGATGAAGTGCTGGTACATTAATACAGATTAATAAAATAATAACATCGAATAAAAACCTGTGCACTGCAAGAGTGAGTAGGAGAATAACTATACCAGGTCTTATTTAAATTTCTCAATGAACAATCAGGACACTGACTTATATATTTCACAGCTCTTTCATTAAAACTGCCACTGAAAATAAATAGGTTGAGTTTGAATTCTAATTACAGGGAGGCAAATACAATTTTATAGGTATAAATGAAATCTGCTGAGATGATTCCTCATGCTTTGAAATAAAGCAGTTCAAGGATGCAGTTTGTTCAGAAGGAAGAGGAGTGTTAAAAAGGAAATTGAATTTGCATTGTATTTTTGCCCGTACAAGTGTTTTAAAAAATATTGGATTGCCCGTACAAGTGTTTTAAAAAATATTGGCCATTGTATTGTTCCTTATTTGTAAGCTCTTTAGAAGTTGAAAGCAGAAAGCAAAGCATCTAAAATATTTTCAAACTAGTCCATTAAAATATGCATTTTTTTTAAAAAAAAAGAACCTTTCACAATAAAGAAAAATGTCCTTGTTAATGGAATATTATTTCTATAATGCCAAGATTGGCCACAAAGAGGCACTCAGAGTTAAGAAAACAGAAGTCTATATAATT
>NW_020719385.1:0-12500 GCF_900518725.1 Notechis scutatus | reverse complement strand
TATAAAGATCTAGATTTCTTTTCTCCATCAGCTCAAGGCATCTATAATAGTATATACAGTATACCACATCTTTTCTCCATTCAAACAATCTTAGATTAAGACCAAATCAATTTCATTCATTCAAGAAGCAGCTTCTTCTGTATGGCCATTTGGTGCACATTTGTGCTTTAGCTGCTTTTTATTTTGAGCTGAACTTTTTCTTCAGCTCCTTAAATCAAAGAAGCTGCAGAAAGATTTTTTTTTGCTTCCTTGCTTCCTTTCTTTTTTTGTATATATTTTTATTTTTTTAATAATGTAAAACTTAAAAATTCAATATCTATATAAACAATGTTCTGCGTGAGTATAGTTGAGTTTGAAATATAGTATTGGGATAGTAATAATAATATTCTTAACATCAGTAGTAATCACACAAAATAGTAATATTTACTTCTCCATTTTAATAAATCTTCATTGTAATTAATCCTCTTATACTTTTAGATTTCTAACTTCTGTTTCTATTATATAGCCACTGATAAAACAAATCCATGTTTAAAAATATTCAGATTCTTCCTTCTTCTTAATTTTAAATGTTAATCTATCCATTTCTGCACGTTCTAATATGTTTTTAATTACAATTTCATCTGTAGGGAATCTCTTCATTTTTCCATTGTTGTGCAAACGCAATTCTGGCTGCTGTTACCACAGGTAAATTAGATATGTATTACTTTATTGTATTTCTCTGGTAAAATACCCAACCCAAAAATATTTCTGGCTTTAGATCTATATGGTGTTTTACTATTTTTTCTAATCATGTATTTTCTAATCACGTGTATTTTTGTCCAATTTTGTTTTTGCCTTTGCGCATGTCCACTATATGTGATAATATGAGCCTGGTATTTGGTTACATTTCCAGTACTTAGTGGACATATCCTTAAACATCTTTGCTAATCTTGCAGGCAGGAAATGCCATCTATAAAACATTTTATATAAAAAAAATTGTATGCAGTTGACATTGTTAATTTATAATTCCTTTCCTATAGTTTCTGTATTTCTCTAACTCTAAAGTATAACCAAAATTCTTAGCCCATACTATCACTGTTTATTTTACTTACTCTTTTTCCATTATGATGATCAATAAGTAGCAATAGATTACTTTTTCATCTGTCCCTGTTAGTACCTGGTCAAGTTCTGTCGGTTTTTTATAGAAACTATACATTTTAGAATCTTTCTCATATCTTTTTTCCTCCAAAGTTTTTTACTCCAAAGTATAATTACAATAAACCTTTCATTTAAACAGTGTGTCGATTGGGTACATATATCTTGTGCTAACAATTGTAATTAATACTTTCTTACCAATATAACAATAATCAATATGACATTTCCTTTATAGGTCATTTTCTCTTACATCTATCATCTTTATAACAATCTTAACTTAACTTCTGAATATATACATCTACTCAGTTTTAAGTTGTTTTATTTTTCAACCATTGATAAAATGAGTCCCATACCATGTAATATTCAGTTTCTTCTTTATCTTTCTCATATCTTGATTGTATTTGCACATAAGGCCACCATGCTAGATCAATCCCTTGACTATTCAATTCTTGCTTAGTTTAAGTTCTCCTTTTTCATTCAAGATGTCCTTATACCTTACAACATTTTCTGTATTGATATTTGAATGTATCAGTGCTTCCATCATGGAGAGCCAGACTAATATTTTCAAGTAGTATTTTTCTTTAATTTTTGCCCACAGTAACAATAGTGCATTCCTAACATAATGTCTTTGGAAATATCTATGTATTTTATTTTTTCCATATCATATCACATTGTATGTGCCTCAGATTTATCCATTCTTTCACCCATGTAAGTACAGAGGCCTGATAATACAATTCCCAATCTGGCAATCCAACCCCCCCCCCCTTTATTTTTAGAATCTTGTAACATTTTCAGGCTTAGTCTTGCTTTTTTTCCTTTGCCAAATGTATTTTGACATAATTTTATTTAATTCCTCAAAATATTTTTCCAGCTTTATCAGTATTGTTTGGAACAAATATTTGGGAAAATATTCATTTTTATAGTAGCTATTTTTCCTATCAAGGATAGTTGTAAAATTTTTCCACTTCTCCAAATCTGATTTAATTTGTTGCAGGAGTGTAATGTAATTGTCTTCTTTGATGTAGTACATCTTGCTGCTAAACGAATTACTAAATATTTTACTTTCTTAACTGGGTATCTGGATATCTTATTAGATCTTTTTTCTGCTTATCTGTAATATTTTTAACTAATATTTGTTTATTTTCAATCCTGCTACTTCACCATACTCTTCTATTTTTTAAAATTAGTTTAGGTCCAGTTTCTTGTGGTTCTTCTAAAATAAATACTAGGTCATCTGCAAATGCCTGTAGTTTGTATTTTTTTTCTTTATTTCCATACCTTTTATTTCTATATCTTGTCTAATATTTCTATTTAACACTTCCAACATAAATATAAATAATAAAGGGAACAATGGGCATCCTTGTATTGTGCATTTGTTTATATTAAAATTCTCATCAGAGGATTTAATATCCTAATCCCTGAATGCTGTTAGCTTTCTTCAACCAATTTTAGTTTGCTTGAATATTCCTTAAAGTGTGTCATTCACATCTGAACACAATACGGAAGATGTGATCCTACCAACCTGAAGCAAAATGTAGCAATTTCCATGATTTCAAAATACTTTGAAAAGCATAAATTATATTTGCCTATGTTCAGCTATTTTATACTGCTGACCCAAAAACATATTTTTAGCTATTTTGATATAGAATCTTTGTTATATACTGTCATCAAATACCTATATAGCAATTGTGATATTATTATTTTATCTCATTTCTAAAATAATTTAATCTAATGCAATCATCTCATCTAGTGGCAATTGTTTGTTTTCTTTTATTATTTGTTTACTTCTTGTGCTGGCTTGTTTATTTGTTAATATTCATTCATAATGTTAATGAAGTTGAGTTACCCATAACCATAATCCACTTCTTTTGTGGTTGCATTGCTTGAAATTGGGTCTGCAATTCAATGTGTGTTTTTATCTAGAAACACATATAATGTGTGTGTGTATGTGTGTGTGCGTGTTTTAAATCAAGAAAGTCCTAAATGACTTGATGTCTATTGTCTGGCCTGACACAAAGCTATATATCTCTTCATTGTCTGCAGGTAATTCCTAGGCCAAGAGATAAAGTGGGCAATAATTTTCAGTTGCACTTCCACACTTTGCAATGATCTCTTACTCTCTCTAGATTAGTCTGCCTAACTGTTTACCTGCTACAAATTGTTTAGGTCTGAATAGTTCCACTGGGCAACTAGCAAATGAAGTTCTCACTAACACTTTTAATTGCATCTATTGCCCTTTTATATTAGATTGTGATTTTCTTATACCTAAACTGATATGTTGATTTTTTGATTGTATGAAGAACTAGAATTTACTAAGAATATAAAATACAATCAAAATATATTGTGTGATGGAGATCATGCAACTAGTATGTATCAGGAGCAATAGTAAAATTAACCTTATTTTAGACATTTTTTTTCTTAGTTGTTGTCTTATTATGTAGCAAGTATGTTTAACTGTAAACTTTATAGGTGACATCCCAATGTTGTAAGACCAGATCATATAATCAGAGGCATGTCGAATCATTTGCAATATAACTTAGACATATCACTGGACATATTGCTGGACATATTTACATAATCTTGACCAAATTATATGCCTTCATCCCCTGATTTTTCTTCCAACTAATAACATTGAAAAATTACATTGTTTAGATTTTTTGGACCAGAATTTCTATCATCCCCCATTATGGATGCACTTGCTTGGTTTAGTGGCAATTGGAATGTAAAGACATCAGGAAGATTACATGTTCCCAGTTTTGATTTAATTATACATTCCAATGGCATTATTTCTTTGGTAAAGGGGATCCAATGTGGGAAGAGAACTTGTTCATGAGCATGGATTGAATCATAGGTAGAGTTGTGGTCTCATATGATATCAATTATGTACTATCATGTGTAGATGGTCCCCAAAACATATTCCACTTTCCCCTTCATCCCCCACCATCTCTAGGCTGAATCATCTAAAACAGTTAAGATAGAAAAAAGATGAAACTAAGCTATCTTGAAAAGGCAACACTGCAAACAGCCACAGTTCTCATTCATTTAATTCCTATTTGCTACTATCAGGGATGGAAATGTTTAGGGTTTTTTTCATGTACTGAAATAATTTGATTGGGTTAGAAGTCATTATGACACTATGCATTGACAGTCTAAATACATGGTTTGTACTTCGGAATTGCAAAGGAAATGTCAAGTGTTTGTTATTTTTACTTGGTCCAGCAGAGGGACTATAGCATAATAAATGATAGATTAAAAAAAGAGCTCTCCCTTCCCTGTCTTTGCTAAAATAGCAGTTCAACATTCTCCAACAATTATGTTAAAGAGGGGCTAATATTCAGACTTTTTCTGTTGAAATACAGGTAACTGCTGAGGAGGAGAAATTAGAATAAATATAAAAATAACACTGAATAAATAATAGTTTTGAAGTTGGAACTAAGTAAGAGATCAATTACTTGTATGATAATCTGTAAAATTCAATGGATCTACTCTAGATATTATGGATTTATTTCAGTACCTGGAACATTTGATATTGTGTGACAGATCTTTTTATAAAATTATTTTTAAAAAGTGGAATGCAATTCACCCTACTGATTTATAGTATAATCTAGTCATCACTGTGGAGATATGCTGTATGTCTAATCTGTGTTGGTTACATAAGCTATCAGTATGAATCACTTCGCAACTGCATGGGAAAAAGTAAACTGCTGCAGTTTTAATAAAGGTTAATACAACCCCCCCTCCATTTGATTCTTTATCCTATAGATTTTTTTTAACCATGTATATTTGGCTGCATGTATGTACACATATACCTAATTTATCTTTTGATCTGCTTTATTTCAATTTGCCAAACTTATTGTTGCTTATATAGGAACAATGCTTATGTTTAAGACTCTATTATTATAATGGCTGTCACACTTCACATTTCCTCCCAAAAGTTTAGAAAGGTATCTAATTTCTTTTATGCAACCTATTTTGATTGCCACAAAAGTTCTAACAAAAAGGAAAATGACAAGAATCTCAGAGTCAACCAGAAAATTCACCTTACTGTAAATCTGCCAGAATTTAAACTAACTTAAACCACTATGCACATCAGTTAATATCCCTCAAGAATAGTTTATTTATTAGTTAGTTAGTTTACTTTATTGTCATTGCACCTCAAACACCATCTTCAGTGCACAATATATAGGTTTATATATTTGGTATTGAGCAGATTTTAAGTTTCTGATTTTATTGAGAAGCTAACGTGCTTTTTTTTTTTCTTTCTAAAAATGACTGTTGTAATAGACACAGACAATCACAAGAACCATTCTATTTATTTGATTTATTCAATTGATGTAACTACCAATTTTCTTTTAAATTTATCAAAAGAGAAACTGATAGGATCTCTCTTTGTTATATCTTCAGCCCCTAGAATGCTATCACTCTAACTTGCTTTTGATTTAGATTAGATTAGATTAGAATTCTTTATTGGCCAAATGTGATTGGACACACAAGGAATTTGTCTTGGTGCAAGTGCTCTCAATATACATAAAAGAAAAGATACATTCTTCAAGAATCAAGAATCATAAGGTACAACACTTAATGATAGTCATAGGGTACAATAAGCAATCAAATCATACTAGGAAACAGTCAATATAAATCGTAAGATACAAGCAACAAAGTTACAGTCATACAGTCATAAGTGGGAGGAGATGGGTGATAAGGAGTGATGAGAAGGTTAATAATAATAGTAGTGCAGACTTAGTAAATAGTTGAACAGTGTTAAGGGAATTATTTATTTAGCAGAGTGATGGCTTTCAGGGAAAAACTGTTGTTGTGTCTAGTTGTTCTGTGGTGCAGTGCTCTATAGCATTGTTTTAAGGGAAGGAAGTGAAACAGTTTATGTCCGGGATGTGAGGGGGTCTGTAAATATTTTCACAGCCCTCTTTTTGACTCATGCAGTATACAGGTCCTTGATTGAAGGCAGGTTAGTAGTAATTGTTTTTTCTGCAGTCCTAATTATCCTCTGAAGTCTGTATCTGTCCTTGCAGAACAAAACCAGACAGTTATAGAGGTGCAGATGATAGACTCAATAATTCCTCTTTAGAACTGTATCAGCAGCTCCTTGGGCAGTTTGAGCTTTCTGAGTTGGCTCAGAAAGAACATTCTTTGCTGTTTTGATGACATTTTTGATGTTAGGTGTCCATTTTAGGTCATGTGATATAATAGAACTAGAAATTTGAAGGTCTCTACTGTTGATACTATGTTGGCTAGTATTGTAAGAGGTGGTAATATGGGAGGGTTTCTTCTAAAGTCTACCACCATTTTTACATTTTTACAGCCTGGAGCTTCAGCTTTGCCTCATCAGACCAAGTCGTCACTGAATTCATTGTTGGTTTCATGATTTTAAGTCTTTGTCTGTAGGCAGGTACAAGGTGAATTATGCAGTGATTAGAGTGTCCCACAGCTGCTCATGGTAAAGACCTATAAACATCTTTTACTGTTGTGTAGCAGTGGTCTAAAGCAGGGATCCCCAACCTTTTCGACGCCGCGGCCCGGTTCCGGCGTCAGCTGGGCGCCGCGGCCCGGTTCCGGCGTCAGCTGGGCGCCGCCATCTTTTTTTGACGAAAAATCACTTCCGGTGACGTCACCGGAAGTGATTTTTCATCAAAAAAAATGGCGGCGCCCAGCAACCAGCGGCCCGGTAAGGCTTGTTCCGCGGCCCGGTACCGGTCCGCGGACCGGCGGTTGGGGACCCCTGGTCTAAAGTATTTTTGCCTCTGGTGGGACAATTTACATGCTGGAAATATTTTGGGAGCTTTCGTTATATTTGCTTCATTGAAAACCCCCAAAAGGATGGGAAGGGAATGGGGTGTTTGGCTTCAGCCCCCATAATTTGATCAGCTAGAGTTCATAATGCCTTGTTTACACAAGCTTGTGGAAGAACATACAGCTATTAGGAGAAATGAGGAGAACTCATATGGAGAATAAAATGGCTTGCAGTTGATATGTAAAGATTCTAAATTTTCATCACATAATTTATATATTATAGTTATATCCTGAGACCAGCTGTCATTGATATGTAAACATAATCCTCCACCCTTTGTTTTACCTTATGTCTGTTCAATTCTGTCTGATCTAAATATCTGAAATTCTGGAATGTATATGGTGTTGTCATCATGAATTTGTGAATTAAGCCAGGTTTCAGTAAAACAGAAAACTGCTGAATTGTAGAAACCAGAATTCCATATATTTAAAAGATGTATTTCATCCATCTTGTTAGCAAGTGAGTGTAAATTAATCAGAAAGATTGAAGGAAGAGGGTTTCCCCCACATTCTTTAGTCTATTTAAAATACCTGCTTGTTTACCTCATCTCCTTTTTTGGCACTGCCGCTTCTTTCCTTTGTTTGTTGTAATCCATAGTACTGGGGAATTAGTTAGAATCTCCTCTGTGTTTGCAAAGACAGGACGGAGGTGAGGAATCAGAAAGCTGCCCCTTAAGGAAACATTGCCTAATTCTTAGCAGATGGTTTCGTATGAAATCCGTAGTAAATTCCAGGTAATAATAAAGAATAAAGAAACCATTAAAGAGCATTTCACTGGGGCAGCTGTTGTCAGTGCCATCTTGGATTTACTTTTTTTCTGAACAGAACATTTCAAGACAAAACACTGTGCTATAACCCTAAATCATTTTGCTTTCTAAAAATGCCTCTATGGCAGTGGTGCAAAAAGTGCATGACACAGTGACCATTTGTAGCTTTCAATGAAGTAAGACAATTCCTTTCCTGTTTTCAGATCAGAACTCTGTTTTATGAACAGAGTTGCCAAGTTCTTATCAGCAGCTATTGCCCTAAGAAGGCTTAAGGTGGAATGATACACAGGGAAGTTCTTTTGTGCTTTAACTTACTTTTATTTTTAATCTATTTTATTCTGCTTTACTTTGCTATCATTTGTGTACTTCTTATAGATGTACATTTTAACTGTCCTATGCTCACTATTATAACCTTAATAAATCAGCACTAAAGAAACCACTTATGGAGAGATCATCTCTTGCAAGGGGGAACATATTTCTTAATTTCTGTTATTTTTCATTTGCTGAGGTCTACAGTGGATATAATAACGAACCTGTATTTCAGGAGATATTCTTGTTCTGTTCTGTAATTTAATGTAATGTAATGTAACTCTGTAATGTTATGAGACATACTTTTGATTTCTATAAATGTAGAAGCAATAATATTGGCTACCTTGATTTATGCCAACTAGCCATAAAATTATTAAATGTCAACTGGCCAAAAATTATTAAATATGTAGTAATATAAATATTTTTATTTAGTATTAGTTGATTATGGAGTCACTTTTATTTATTTATTATAGTTGTTTTCTGTCCTGCCCAGCTCGTAGGTGTCATGACTGATTCTGAGCAGTTTCAGTTTTAATATTACGTCTGAAAGACACCAGGTTAGAAAGGCTGCTCTGTATATTTCCTGGGTTTATTGCAGTGGTAGGATTCAGCTGGTTCGCACCACTTTGGGTGAAGCGGTTGTTAAATTACTTCCCCCTCACTATCAAAACGGATCCTGGATGTTGCACTGAGCTGCAATGGAGAAGCGGGCAACAGAGCGACCAGAACAAGGGAAGGAGAAGACTGATTTCCCTCTTTTTTCTCCCTGCTCCTCCTCCTCCCCTTGTGCCAGCCGCTCTGTTTCCTGTTTCTTCATTGCAGTGCTGTGCCCAGGATCCACTTTGATTGAGGGGGATAATTTAACAACCAGTTTGCCTAGGGTCAGGTTGGGTATCATGGGAAGCTTGTCTCACATGTGCAGGAGAGCTGGAGGTGGGAGATAGGCTACGCCTCCCATACAGCCAACATGATCCTGGACAAATGAGTTGTTAAATTATTTGAATCCCACCAATGGTTTAATGTAGTTTAACTGGGCTGAAAATCAGTTCATAAATTATCTTTATAGGATTAAAATGGAAATAAAAGTGGAGTAAATGAAAGCATTCTGAAATATTCCTATTATTTTTTGCAGTATAGATATTCTATTTACATTTCAGTCACTGCCACCTTAGTAGTATTGAAAAGAGGCAGACCATTGATTAAACAAAAGGGGGTTGCACTAGATTAAGACATAACTTGTTATTTGCCCCAGACACTTCAAAGACAGGTCAAATACTCTCTGTGGACCTACTGAGTCAAGCAAGACCCTGCTTTGGTTTGGTGAATTGGATGTAGCCTGTGAACGCATATGTAGATGGCATATTTATGCCACAATATTCAAACTTCAGTCTTTAATTGTAATCCCTAATCAGTGTGATTTAATTTGTGCTTCTTGGAAGAAAGAAAGAAAGAAAGAAAAAAAGAGTTTCCATGCAATGGTTAATGATCAAGCAATTCAAATTCCATTGCTTTGAAGCCATTGCTTCAAAGGCTCATCATTCAGACAAATTATTTCAAGTAATCAGCCTATTTAAAAAGAGAATAGAAATAGATCATACTGGCTCAAATTTAATTGAAAAAACCCTGCAATATTGTAATATTGTATTACTTTATTATTGTATATTTTAAGAGAAACTTTGATGCTTGTAGGTAGCATCTCATCTGCAAGTTCATGAAAAGAGATCTTTATATTTTGAACCATTCTAGGTCACAGGAAGAATTTGGATATACGGGCCTGACTGGAACATTTCATTCATATCAGAACACTAGATAAGAGAATACACACACACACACACACACACACACTCATGCTGGAACCTATAATAAATATCTTTTTTAATATTTCTGCTGGCCTTGGTCAGTTCTTCTTTTGCAAGAATGGATCTTTAGCAAAAACTGAAATTTAAAAATACTTATTATATCAGATCAACCAACAAAATAATATTGTCCATTTCTGTTCATAATACTTTGTTACAATTACATTTTAAAAAGAAAAAAAGAAAAGAAAATGCTTGAAATTCTTCTTTTTTATCCTTTTGTTAGGGTATATACAAACAAAAAACACACATGACCTAAAAACTGCTACAAATTGGGACAGTTTTTAGGGTTGAATCTACACTGAAGATATAGACAAATGCTCAACTTTCAAAAGTGCATGCAGGAACATGAAATAGCTTAAAGCAGGCACATAATCCCAGGAAAAGATGTAGCTATTCTAATGCATTAACGTGCCATGCTGAATTTACATGTATTCTGAAATTATTTTTGGAAATCAAATCCAGGGTGTCTACAGTTCTGGTAGATGCTTTCTTTCCTTTCTATTCTTTTGGCCACTTTCCAGTATGAAAACTTCCCATTATTGATTTCTTGAAGAATTCCAAATATTTTAAGAACAATATGTCAAAACCAGAGTTCTGTGGATTTCACATCAAAATAATGTCAATAGAGGCACACAATAACATAAAACAAAAGTTGGCATTACTATTATCTTAATTTTAACACTAAATTACCCTGTTTTCACATAAAGTAAATCCAAATTAACAGACTTTAGTATATTCGAGGAAAAAAAGGTGTGCTATGTCAAAAATGGAGCCAGTACATTTTAAAATAAGAAAGTCAAAGCAAGTTATAATATAGATTAAAAACACTTTTTTCAAGCCATTTAGATGTTGTATTTAATGAAGATGGTTAATTATCAGGATAATAAAAACTGCAAATTAAATTTTGGAATGGCTTCAACATTTGCATACAGTTATTTGTATACAGTTTATTCTGAGTGTTAAAATGTCACTGTTGTGGATCTTTTCCCAGGCAAACAGTAAATAACTAGATGGGTATAAAGGACAAAGACAAATATGGACTTCTGTTTTCAGAACAAACATTTACACCATTTTTTCTGTTTCAAATGGAGAGATAGAGAAAAGATTTGAGACCTCAGCATTTCAATTCCTTTTTATGTGCATGATTGCTTTAATATATTGTTCTTATTTTTCTTCTTGCTACATTTAAAATCTTTCAGATTCCAAAGTTGGTTTTTTTTTTAGAGATGACCATTGTCTTTGCACTACTGGAAGACAGATTAAATTTAAAAATAAAATCTTCTAATATTAAGAAATGTTCATCATTACATCTAGTTACCTAGCAGAGATAAGACAGTTTTCTATTAAAATGCTTTTATTTAGATTTTTTTTACATGGAATTGCATTTAATGGCCTCAATAGTTAAGTTATATATGAGAATATTTCTGTTATTTCATATGACTTGTCTAGTTGCCCAGTTTAGAATTATTTTTTTACATACATCTATCTACAGATAATAAATTGCCTCTTCCTGTCCTGCAATGTTTCAGTGGATAGAATCAGATTTCCACCCATTTTTATGTTCACAGTAGCATGGTATTACATAATTTCCAAATATAAAATGCTATAGCTAGTATTTGAAAAGCCATTATAACTCTTTTTGGATGAAATGATCTTATAGTTAAATCATTTTTTTCTTGTATTCATATTCTTGTTCTTAGTACACATTCCAAAGGAAAAAAAGATCAGCAGCAATTTGTAACAGTGAGCCAAAAAATTGCTAAACCACATTAACTGAAGGAAGCTTACGTGAAAATCCTGGTTGTATCTTCCTGGTTACAGACAACAAACAAAACTGTTGGACGTGCATGCCAATGAAAAGCTGCCAAATAAAATATTGCTTTATAAAGTCAGGAAAAAACTAATTTTAAAAGGTTATTGTGGGTTATTTGTGGTCATGTCTTGTCCAATTAAGCATGATGTCATCTTGAAAAACCTTCATTACCTTTTTATTTCTATAGTATATATTTCAGATGCTGTCTCCAAGAATACATTCACAAAATTCGGCTGGCACAAAATCATAAAATGTATAGGAAAGCTCAAAAATATAATTAAATAGCTGAGTGCTTCAGAGTGAAATCAAAGGTGCTATTTGAAGTAATGATTACTGATTAATGTAAAAAAAATATCAGGCGTAATGTAATTTAATTGATTAGTAAAATTAGTGATTCAGTGAATTTAATTGAACAGTGTATTTAACAATTAGTGTAATTAATTAATTAGACTGATTGTTGCTTAGCATAATTACTTGACTAGAGAGATTATTGTAATTGATTAATTAGTGTGATATTGGCTATATTGATTACCCAAAATTGTTTTATTAAGCAATTTAATCAACGTACTATCTCAACAAACCCACCATGCCCGTAAAAAAATCCAATACCAAACCACAACCTAAAGAAAAAAAAATCCCCACCAATGAACCACAAGACTCCTGCACATGCTTTATATGCTTTGTAACTCTAAAAGTTAATGAAAATTCCATCAAATGTTCTCTATGTGAAAAATACACCCATCATGACTGTCTGGAATTACCCAAGCAAATGACTCAATTCCTAGAAACATCCAATTATGCATTTCTATTTTT
>NW_020719384.1:0-14201 GCF_900518725.1 Notechis scutatus | reverse complement strand
GGAAATGGTGGGCAGTTACTTATGGCCTTTGTTGGTACAGCTGGGCATAACTCCAACCCGAGACACCTGTTTTTGGCTGCTGCTGAACCTTTCCTTGTGAAAAACAGCCTAAAGCTACTGCCTCTTTGCTGGCTCTAACAGCTTGCAGCCACTGCCTGGGAGTTGGACTTGATGACCTATGAGGTCCTTTCCAACTCTGGTATCTGTGCTAATGATATGGAGACTACAGCCTCTTTTCTGGCACAAACAGCCTGCAGCCACTGCCTCTTTGTCAAGGTAAAGGGTCTGCAGCTGCTGCCTCTTTGCTGGACTGAACCAAAATGATTTTGTGCCAACAAAGAGGCAACGGCTGCCATCTCAGTTTCGGCTGAACAAAGAGGCAGAGGCTGCAGGCAGTTCACACTGGTAAAGAGGTGAAGGAAGGCTCACCACACAGGCAGATAGCTGAGCCACATGATTGGTAGTGGAGAATGGTTAAAGAAGGCTTGGCAGGGAGCTGCACTGTGTGGGACGCTGGGGCGAAGGCAGGCCACGTGGAAGGGGCTGGGCCAGGACTTTGGAATTGATTGCAGCCTTGCAGGCACATCAGGCAGAGATAAGAGCAACTTAGCTGGGCCATGGGCATCGTGTGGGATACCATGGTGAAGGCAGGCAACCTGTCTGACCCACAGAGACCATGTGGTGGAGGCAAGTGAGGGAACCAGAAAACAGCAGTAGCGATGCTGCAGGCATGATTCTAGGCATCAACCGAGCTGGGTGGGGTGAGATGAGGAGTGATGGTGCAGGGTGGGGTGGGGCCAGGCAGAGGTGCGATTTGCCAGTTCTCCGAACTGCACAAAAGCAACCAGTTTGCTTAAACCTCTGCGAACTGACTGAATCCCACTCTCAAAGAATGAGATGGCTAAATAGTGTCATCAGCACAATGAACATTAATTTGGACAAATTCGGGAAGACAGTGGATGACAGGGGGGTGGGGTTCATGGGGGTTCAACACTCAGACAAGACTTAGTGACTGAATACCAACACAATAATTGGGGCAGTACAGCAACATTTAAGTACAGGTGTTCATTGTTTGGTGACTGCTTCTTCAGCAACCATCTGAAATTGTAACAGTGCAGAACAAGTGGTACTTATGACTTATGACTATTACTGTGCTCATATGATCACAATCCTAGAAGTTAATAATTGGCCTGGATTTCTGACTGTCATGGCAACCTACAGTTATTTGATTGTGATTTACAATATATCTTTCTGGCTTTCTACAAGCAAAGTCAATAGGAAAGCTAGAAGGAAATTGGAAGTAGTGATCACATGAAGTTCATGCTTTGAAAAAAATGCAATCCTCACTTAACAATGGTTACAAGGGTCTTCCAGAACTGTTATTGCTTAACCGCATGTTCTAGGGATGTCACAACTTACAACTGCCTCACTTAGCAATGGAAATCCAACTTCCAATGATCATAATAAAGCAAGGTCTGCCAGTTAAATTTACAATATAATGGAAAATAGATTTACTTTTAGAAAGTAAACTCTAAAATTAAATTAGAAAATAATTTTAGGAAACTATATTCTACCTCAGAAATAATGTCTCTAGAAAAGGTTAAGCCAGGGGTCTGCTACCTTAAACACTCAAAGAGCCATTTGGACCCATTTCCCACAGTAAAGAAAACACTGGGAGCCAATAATTGAACAACTGGTATGATAAGGTAGGAATAACCCACTCAACGTACTCACTCCCACCCAGTCACGTCACCCTAGCGATGCCTACCCAGCCAGTCAGTAGGGCAGAGAACCAGTTGTTAAAATGCCTCAACTCTCTCCTCCCAGCCACCTCTTGCCACACCCCGCCCTGAGTGTGTTGTTCAGATTTCTCCCTTCTCTCTCTCTCTCTCTCTGTGTGTGTGTGTGTGTCACTCTCTCTGTTTTTCTTTCTCTCTCTCTCTTTGTTTTTCTCTTTTTCTTTTTCTTTCTCGCTTTCTCTCTCTTTCTTTCTCTCTCTCTCTCTGTCTCTCTCTATGTCTCACCATCTCTTTCTGTCTGTCTAACTCTGTCTCTCAGTGTCTCTCTCTGATTCTGGTTCTGCAGCACCTCATATCTATCTGGGTCTCGCTGTCACACCGACTGCAGCAGGAAATGGTGAGCAGCTACTTCCGGGCTTTGTTGGTGCTGGAAACACACGACCTGCTCTCCACCCCAAGCCACTGGTCTGACCTGCAAAGATGTCAAACCCCGCATGGCTTTGCCATACCTGGGGGTGAAGGAACCCCTGAACTGGTGCTGGGTGGAGGGAATCTAATGTTCGGAGACCGACGAATCAATGAGCAGCATGCTGATGATCAACTGGTTGGCAGAGAGCTGAAAATCAGCTGGCCATTGGGGAGGTGGGGCATCACAACACCAGCAGCCTGCTGGCTTGGTATAAAAAGTCAGTGACATCCAAGATGTGAGAACGAGCCGCTGCCGCTGCTGTTACCAGGGCCAAGTGGGGCAGGATCACATTGTGGCTCTGCTTTGTAAAAGGCTCCAGGAGGAGGAGTGGACCCCCATCTCCTCCATTATGAAGCACACTAAATTTCCCTGTGCTTTACAAGGTGCTGAGTGAGCAGCAGGCAGGCCATGGAGGTGGCAACAGGAATTGTGTCAGGAGCTGCAGCAGAGGGCTGAAAGAGCCACAGGTTGCCGACCCCAGAGATAAGTGGTGGGAATTCAGGACTGTAGGGCAGTGACATTTCTTTTATTGGATGCATTAAAGCAGAGTCAGAGTAAACATCTGCAGGAGCTGCAGAACTTGAAATCCAGCATTAAGTGGATACTTAATTTAATGGCTTAAATGTCCATCATTTGAAATTTATTATTGTTTCATCTCATGGGAGTTCATATATCTCACAAAAAGTAGGCTCAAAATATTATCCCACCTTGAACTTCTTTTACTGAGTGCACTGAGATATTAAAAAGACCTTCACTCCCTCTCCTTCTCCTCTTAGACCCATGTTCTTGGAAGCATATAAGGTCCCCCTCATTCTTCTCCATCCATTTGCTCCAAAAATAAGCATGTGTTGTGGTGAATAACTGGGTGTAGAAATGGTCTATGAAGAGGCCAGAACCCTATGCCTCATAAAAAGGGAACATCAGCCATGGTGGCAAAGTGGTTGGAATGCAGTACTACTTCTGCTGACTTCTGGCTCACTGGATCAAGGGTGACACAGCCTTCCATCCTCCCAAGGTTGGTAAAATGAGGACCCAGATTATTGGAGACAATATGCTGACTCTAAACCGCTTAGAGAGGGCTTTATAACACTGAAGTGATATATAAGTCTAAGTGCATATACAAAAACAACAACAATACTAACAATAACAACAAAAACACAGCTTCAGCAAATGATGTGGAGGCAGTAAATCACCTCCTTCCATTTATTTATAGACTAAATTTATAGAAAAAGAATGGAATGTAGTGAGGAAGTGGAGTCCAAGGACAAAGAGGATGCATTTCAGAGAAGTAAAGGACAATTCAGTTTGGATATTATCTCTGAGAAAAAGAGGTGGGAGATAACCCCTCCCTAATAATTCATTAGTAAATTTTAGATACAGATAATAGAGTGCTCAGATTGACAAGGTTTTATCTATAGGTGTAAAACAAGAAGAAACCATCTTAGAATTATCATCTGTTGTTTTTGGATTTGGGCTTGACAGAAAGTATATTCTAAGGAATTTTGTAGAATGCCCTTTACAATTTTAATATCAGCATATTAATATTTTTATTACTGAATACATTATTACATCTCACTTTTTGATTTTCAGGCATCAATATTCCTGGAGAATATTGTTTGCTAGAGTTTATGGACACATGATGCACAACTACAGATATATTGGTTTCTGCACTACTCTGCTAACAGACTTACCTGCCACCACAATTGATTGTGAAAATGTTTTCGTCTTTCTTTCATCCTTGTTGATACTCTGGATTTGAACAGAGAGAGAGATTGCAAAGCATGTGCTACAGCATAGACTGCATTGTAAATATTGTAACTCTGGCCACTCATTAGTGTTTCAAACACAGATGTGGGAAGATTCTGAAGCCTCTCCTGTCCAGTACATTTCTTCTCAGAGGTCTCAGTTTTTGAGTTTGGAAAGAAACAATTGAATGCCTGTTCCCAAAAATCTTTTTGAAAATGATCATTCTGGTTGTTGTTGTTGTTTGGATTCAAGTTTTGAATAAATTCTTGGAAGTCTTGGATCTGCTTTGTGTGAACTGCAAAGGATAAAGCACCATGTAGGAAATGGATATCCCAAGAGTTTTGAATGGCAATTGATGTGTAATCTGTCTGAGCATTTATAAGCCAGATCTTATTCTTCTTTGGTATATCCTCCACTGCTGAAAACTGGAGGAAAGTTCTCAGATCTTGTAAGGACTTAATTTCACCATATAAGATTATCACATTGGCTGTGCTGTTCATGAGAACATGATATATATGTAATCCTTCATCTATAGCATCAGTAAAATCACTGTAAAAAGCCACATTTGATAACTCTGATATGAATTCAATGCAGATACCATGCTCAGAAAATGTGGGGAGCACCTCCTGGAGGAATTTTTCTCCTTTTTCATCCTTTACTACAAGAATTCCAATCCAGGTCCATCTAAAATACAGCAGCAACTTCAGGAGGCCCTTACGTTGGTGGGATTCATTTGGAAACATTTGTTGGAAGAAAACTGCTTGAGTCTCTTTATCCATGACTGGAGCAGATCCATAGGTCAACTACAGATAAATAAACATATGCAATTGCAAACATCAAGGTGAGCTTCTGAAAACATATACATTCATTTGATTCCTTCGGTATCTTTGACCTTATATACTACAATTATGCAACCAGCTGGGTTTTTTTTAGGAAATATTGACAAGATGTCACCCTTGTGGTATCCGTAAATACATTTTTCTGAAGTAGTCTCATTGTGAATATTTCAAATTTTAACCATAGTTCAGTGTCTGGAACTGGGCATGTTTTGCTGTGTCAGATATCCTCATTTCCTGTTCAGAATTACAATTGTTCATGCTGCTGTGATGATTCTATCAAACAGAAAATATTATCTAGGAATCTGAAAGGTCATCCCTTTTACAAAGAGAAGCATATAGATGTTTGTGGAATATAGATGATAATGTATATCTTCAGCACATCTTACCTGAGGTACTTTGTAGATGCACAATACAGTTGCCATGTGAAGAGAGATGTCAGATGCCCCGATGACTGCAGTCAACATTTTTGAGATCCCACATTTGTAGTTAGGGATGAATTTTCCCTGAGTGAAAGGCAGCAACATTGATGCAAAGTAAGTCCAACTTGGACTAAAATTGCTGTTAAAAATGTGGAAGCCCATTGTGACATTGGGTAGAATCTGGAGGTTTTCATTAATCTCTTTTACAGAAAAAGCTAAGATCAGAATATGCTGGTAATTCTGAAAAACTATTCTGTAAGGCAAAATAAAATAACACAGTAAGAAAGGTTTCTTTCACATTATGTGCCTTGCAATCCTTCAGTACAGCATATTTTGTGGAATGTGTTTAATAATTCTTATTTCTATGTTCTACTATTATATGCAAAAAAAATTGCTACTTTTTGGTTCCAGAAATATCAGAGAAAACTTATCATAAGAAATATGTGTTTTCACTTCCTTAACTGCAGTAACAGCTTCATAAATAGAAGCATATATTAATATGTGATTTGTTATAAATGGAGATTTGATCTCTATTTTAACTATTTCAATTTTACTTGGAAATTTGAAGTAAAATATAATTTACATAAAATTATAGACATCCTATTTTAGATATTCTTTTCTGGAGTTTTTGTCATTAGAGAAAAATATTTCAAGCTTCATGTGATTTACCAACAAGGTTCACAACTTGACGGATTTCCGGTTTGTCGGCTTCGCAAGCGGCAGGGATTCTCGATACTGCGCGATCCCTGCCGCGCTAGCCGTTTTTGGTGCTCCAACCCGGACGGGTCTGGAGCTAAGGCTGCCCTGCAGGGGTGGCTGAGAATAAGGGGGATCCGGAGTGAGGTTTGGGGGTGCTGCAGACCCCCTTCCCAGCCGGCAGAACCCCCTTTTCTCAAGACGGTGCAGCAGCGGTCTGCAATGGCCGCCACAAAGAAGCTGGCAGCCAGGTAAGAATGCGCAGGAGGAAGTGGAGAAAGCTTTTGAAAAGAGAAAGTTTTTCTTGGTTCCCGGGACTCTAAGATATATTTAACAAAATTCCTGGAAATTATGGCTTTCTGAATGATACCTTCTAGAGGAGAAAATAAGCGGCAATTTGGTGGTGCTGAAAGGAAAGTTTACTCTCCTTTCCTACGGAATTAATAAGTGGATATTAAGAAACCTATTTTTTTTAGGTAAAAACTGGCTTTAAGTGAGAAGGGAGAGGACTAAAAAAATATTTGTATGCTAAGACTTTGTTGGAGGAGATGCCTTAAGGATTTGAAGACTGAAATATATTGCAATAAGACTTTAAGAAACAGATTTGGACTTTCTTTTTTTCTGATTGATACTACCCCAGGAAGAGAAAGTGAGAACTTTGCCTTGGCTTGGACTGATTGATAACTTTGGGACTGTTTTATTTTATTTTTTTGAAATATCTTGGTTGCTGTAAGAAGAAAGAAGGGGAAAAGAAAAGAAAAGATTTATAATGGCTTTTTCTGTTGAGGAACTGAGAAAAGAATATGAGTAAACAAAAAAAAATGGTAAAGATGGTTTGAAAGAAGCCTTCCTTTTGTTAGAAATGGCGCTTGCTAACTATCAACAAACATTACAACAGATGAAGACAGCAGAAGAAGAAGGAGGAGAGGAAGAAGCCATCTTTAATGAATTTCAGAATTTAACTAAGAAAGAAGGAAGAGGGAAAGGAAGAGAAATGAAGGGCTTAAGATTTTAAAAAACACTTAAGAAGGGGAAAAATAAGGTGCAAAATCAATATAATGATAGTAAACAAAAGGAAAAAGGAAGGAAAATGGTGGAGAAAAGCCACAAAGTTTTGAAACTAGATGGGAAAAAGGGAATCTTTTTTAGGGATAAAGGGTAAAGTATAAATTCTTCAAAAAAGATTTTGCAAGGTACATAAGATGATATTGTAGCATTGTATTAGAAATAGAAAACTAAAATGGTTTAAGAGTTGATAAGAGATTAAAATGTTGAAATGTTTAGTAATGATTGATTTTAAAATTTCATAATATTAAAGGGAAGGTCTAGAATATTGAGTTTTAATTAAAGAGTTTAATAAGATTATGGTATTGATGTTATTATAAAGTTTTTATTATAGCATTTGTTTTTGGAAAAGGCAATGGGAATGTTATAAGATTCAATATTTAGATTTACTGTTTAACTATGTATTTAATTATTTTGGATTTACTATTTAGATAGAACGTACCAAGCAGAATTGGATTGGGTATTGGGTGTTATTTTAAATGTTAATTTGATTAATTCAGAGGGGAGATAGAAAGGCATCATACTCTGATTAGTGATTTCAGGAGAAATTTTTTTTTATTATTATAAGGAACGAGACAAAGGGACAATAAAGAATGGACAAAAGATACAAATATAATGACTCAAATTAAGATGGATTAATTAAGATAGAATTAAGAAGAGTGAAATGTGTGGAGAAGTTAATATAGAAGACTTAGAATGGTAAATAAAATAAGTAATGACATGTAAGATGAGCATGAATATAATTGAAGTCCATGAAGAGAGAGATATCTGGGGCCAAGTTACTTTCCTAAAAGATTTTTTTTTTTATGTTCTGTGTGTTGTGTGTTTATGTTTCTGGGAGAATTAATAAAACCTTGCAGAAATATAGAATGAGAATAATGGTAACCAAGTCAGAAAGAAATACATGAAATAATAACAATGAAATTGAATAAGAGTAAAGAGAAGTAAAGAGAAACTGTATAAGAGTTTTTTGTATGCTTATATGGAAATGGTTTAAAATAGAATTATAGTGTATAAAATAAGGTTTTATCTGACTTGTTAAATTTATAATGGAAAAAGGTTTAAGTATGTAATGGTTAATGATGATTTGTTTGTTTCTGAAAAATTAATAAAACTTGTTTAAAAAAAAAAAGGTTCACAACTTGACAATAAATTAATGATGTACTTACATAAGTCCATCTTGAAATGCCTGAGAAGGATCTTGAATGAAAGCAATGGGACTAGACGATGCAAAGAAGGCAGAAATAATGCCAGCAATATTAATGTCTCCAAGCTGATGATAGGTGTGCCGAATAGGAAGAGGCTCCTGAAAGTCACATTGAAGGGTAGGAGTCTTACACTCCACTTCAGGCAGTGCTATTAACAGTAATTTCACGAATACTAACATCTTCCATGAGTGTCTTCTTTCTGTGTACAAATGCCTCTCTCTGCAACAAGATGTTTGAAGTAGATCAGAAAGATCAGTCTTCTCTAGATGTTTTTCAAAAAAAAAATTATAGAATGCAACATAGTAACAAATCAGCAGACAGAGCTTTGGGGCTCCCAGCCATGAGTTGGAATAAGATGGGGACAATAAATAATATTATTGAGTGTTAGTTGGTCCTATTTTCATAGAGTCCCATAGGATTTGGGGGATATGAATTGGATAATTCCATAATGATAGTGAGATAGTCACATATATGAACAAGTTCAAAACATGTGAGGACTTGCAGAGGCAGGAATGCATGAGCCACAAGACAAAAATAAAATAAAATCGTTAGATCCATAAAGTTAAATGAATAGGTAAATATATGTACGTGTAAAGGCATTACTATAATTCTATTCCATTCCATTCCATTCCATTCCATTCCATTCCATTCCATTCCATTCCATTCCATTCTATTCTATTCTATTCTATTCTATTCTATTCTATTCTATTCTATTCTATTCTATTCTATTCTATTCTGCCTGTTACTCATTATGATATTATAAACATTCAATATTTAAAACAGTCTTCACATTATTTCGTTGCTGTCTTTTTAACAGAAAGCCTGCTTGATCTTCATGTATATACCTGTAAAATCTTCTTTAGTCTTTCTACCAAAATGGCAGCAAAGGGTTTGTAATCCATGTTTAATAATGCAATGGGTCTACAATTCTTTGTCTTTGTAACATTTTGACCGTCCTTTGTTAACAACACAATGTCCACGTCTGGGATATTCCTCCCTTCCCCCATAGTATATCATTTAATCTGTTCGATAGTGGTTGGAGAAGTTCATCCTCAAACACTTATAATATTGGCTCCAATAAAACTGTAACTGGGTGTGGTTCCAAAAATGGCCATAAGATGGAGCCAGAAACCTGGGTTGTTTAGAGTGCCTCAGTGAACTTCTGTTTCCTTCTGTTGGAGATAGTATTGCCGTTCCTTCTAATGACTGTTACTGATCATTGATGTAAGTCTGTTACTGAACTGTTTTTTGATACTGGACTTTGATATTTGGATTATCCATGGACTGGACACTGACTGATTTACCTGTGAATGACTTGAACTGCTTATCTTGGACTTTTCTTAACCGTTTACTGGAATTAAAAACCTACATTTTACTATACAGTGTATCTGTCTGCTGGTTGTGTGTAATTCTTCACGACTCTCACTACGTCTCCCTGTATGCGCTCATTCTCCTAATGGGAAATTACCTCAACACTGGTTATTGGCCCAGGCCATACCAGGCTCAGATAACTGAGAGTTGGTGTGAATGCACAGTACTGTATACAGACAGCTATTTACTGTTTAATTGTGGGTTACTATCCTGGTAAAAGATGGTACAAGACACTTCAACAAGTCTATCACTGATAATCCGGTTGGATGGAACAAACTATGTTTCCTGATCTATGAAGTGCAGTCTACTTCTGCTTAAGGAAGGGTTATGGAATGTAGTTCAAGATCCACCAAATGTAAATGCTTGGGATCCAGAAAATGAGGACAATGCCAAGAAGCTTGCTGACTTTAAATGGAACAATGAATGAGCTCTTTGTATAACTGGACTAACACTGAGCGACCAGCAGCTAGTCCATATTCATGGAGAAGAGTCTGCTGCTATGTGTTGGTTGAATTTGAAGAGGATTTATGTTCGTGACAGTGTAGGTGCATACATACATCTTACACGTAAACTGTTTAGAGCACGTCTTCTGAAAGGTGGAGATATGTTAGCTCATTTGAACTTCATGAAAAGAACTTTACAACAGCTACATGAACAGGAACTGATATTTTCAGAGCTACATCAAGTTTACATCATTCTTTCCTCATTGGATGAAAATTATGATTACGTATCTTCACTGGAAGTCCTGACCAAAGATAAATTGAAATGGACTGACATAACCAGAAGGTTGTTAGAAGAAGCAAGAAGACGACTGGATAGGGACAAACTGAGGAAGGAACAACCACAAGAAGAGAATTTGTCTTCAACTGCCTATACTGTTAGGAAATGTTTTTCTTGTGGGGCTAGAGGACATATAGCTAGATTGTGTAAGAAGGGAAAACAACAGAATACTGGTAATCACCAGAAGGCCAAGAAGAATGTTAGTTTAGCTATGTCTCGCAATTCAACAGTAAACCATGATTTATGGGTTGTTGATAGTGAAGCATCACAATGCATTACTAAAAAAAAAATAGAGAGAGGTTTGTCAAGATGTCCATGAATAAGCAACATGTATCATTGGCAAATGGTTGGAAGATGAAAGCGTCTGGTGAAGGTACTGCATATTGTCCATGTGTAAATGAGCATTTAACGATGTTTTATGTACCTAAACTGAAATTTATTTTGTTATCAGTAAGGGCTTTAGTTAATATTGGTTATGCAGTAACCTTTAGGGGAGATAACTGTATAATAGAGAAAGAGGGTAAAAGTTTTACTGCTAATTTAGAGAATGATTTATATGTGATACATGATGATCAGTTGAAGATGGCTAACTCAGTTTATAATAATGTTAAGCCACATGATGAATGTATATGCTTACTGCATAGACGTCTGGGGCACATTAATTTCAAAATGCTCAAACAAACTGTTAAATTGGCAGAGGGGATAAAATTGAAACTCTGTACCAAGTATTTAAACTGTAATGCTTGTAGCCAGGATAAAATCAAGGCTACTCCAGCAAACAGACTTAATGGTTTTAAGACCAAAGAACCTTTAGAGGTTGTGTTTACTGACATAATTGGTCCTAAGAAACCTAGTTTAGGAGGTGCCTGTTGTATTTTGAGTACAATGGACCATTACTCACGATACGGTTTCTGCTATCTCATGAAAAACAAAACAGAAACATCCCAACATTTCTTCAACTGGCTAAGGTTTGCAGAGAGAAAAATGAGGAGTAAAGTAATTACTTTAGTTACTGATAATGGGACTGAGTTTGTTAACAAAAGATTCCAAACTATGTTGAAACTGGCTGGTGTTGAGCATAAACGTTCTGCACCTTACAGACCACAACAGAACTCATTTGTAGAACAAAGAGGGCAAACATTACAAGCCATGGCTCGCACTATGTTATCTGATTCAGGTTTACATGAAACACTGTGGAGTGAAGCCATAATGTGTAGTAATCATGTTTTAAACAATGTAGTTAACACAACTACTGGTGAATTGCCATTCACTCGTTGGCATGGCAGAAAACCAAATTTAAGTTATCTACACGCATTTGGAGCTCCTGCATGGGTGCATATTCCCTTAAAAGTAAGACTGAAAGGGCAACATAGAGCTAAGAAGTTATTTTTTGTAGGTTACGAGGCTAATCATAGATCGCTTTGATTTTGGGATCCAGGCACAGCTCATGTTCATTGTAGTGCTAGTGCAAAATTTCTTGAGCAAGTTGGGTTGGATAAACTGGAACAGGAATCCAGCAATGATATTATTATTGACACCCAAATAGTCCCTAAAGATTAAATAAGTAAACCATGAAAAGCCATTAAAGAGGAAGCACAGGAGGAAGTAGGAGAACAGGCACAGGAGGAGAGAGAAGAACAGGAGCAGGCGTCACAGGAAAGTCCACGAGTAAGCCCTGTATTACCAAGATGTTCAACCCGAGTAACATGACCACCTGATAGATATCAGGCTAGTGTTGTATGCCAAGTGAATACAGTTCCAAGTAACTATAGTGAACTAAACCTGTTTTCTGCTAAGGATCAGACTGCTGGCAGAAAGCATTGGATGAGGAACTGGAATCATTAAAAAAGTTGGAGGTATATGAAAATGTTAAGTTACCACCAGGTAAACATGCCATAGGATGTAAATGGATATATAAGCTTAAGACAGGTGTGGATGGGACTTATACCCATAAAACCAGGTTAGTAGCACAAGGGTTTGATCAGACAGCTAATGACTATGATGAGGTGTTTGCACCTAGTCTGAAGGCTACTACATTAAGGGCAGCTTTAATGTGGGCAGTTAAAGAGAAATACATTGTAAATAATTTTGATGTAGAGGCGGCATATCTGCATGCACTGTTGCAACACACTATTTATTTAAAGAAACCTTTAGGTCTCAAAAATGATAATACAACTGATTGCTGGAGATTGAAAAAGAGTCTTTATGGCTTGAAGCAATCAGGATATGAGTGGAACCAATGTATAGTTAAAGAATTAACTAAGATAGGTTTTGTAGCTGGCATAGCTGATCCATGTTTTTTTTAAAAAGGAAAGTAATGGTGTAATTTCATTGTTGCTATTGTTTACTGATGACATAGCATTAATCCCCAAAACTGAACAAGAAGCTATTAAAATAATCTCACTGTTAGAGAAGAAATTTAAGATAAAACAGTTAGGAGAAATCAAACAATATATTGGTTTAAAGATAGATAGAACTAGGGGAGGATACAAGATCTCACAGGCAGATAAAATTAACCAATTACTAAAAAGTTTTAAAATGGAACTTTGTAAGCCGGCTAAGACACCGATGAGCCAGAAGTTTTGCCAAAGTGATGTTCAAAGTTCTATTTTTGATAAGAACATTTGTCAGTCCCTGATTGGTAGTTTATCTTATCTGAGTAATTGGTCAAGGCCAGATATTGCATACAGTGTTAACCAACTAGCGAAATTTAACACTGAGCCAACGGAAAGGCACTGGCAAACTGCTAAACATGTGTTAATATATCTGAAACAAACAATGCCTTATGCTTTGTATTTGGAGCCTAAGGATGAACTGAGTTTAACTGCATATGCTGATGCAAGTTTCACTACAGACATAAACACACAAAAATCTACATCGGGTACTGTAGTATTATTGGGAAAAGTGTTGATTGGATGGAGGGTTATAAGACAGAAACATCTAAGTTTGTTAACAATGGAAGCTGAATTCTCATGTTTATCTTTATTATGTACAGATTTAGTTTGTTATAAACAATTAATAATTGACATTGGAATTGATGTAACAGATTATATTGTTGTTTATGAAGATAACCAATCAGCAATACAGATTGCTTCAAATATTGCTGTTAAAACAAGATCGAAACACACAGATTTTAGATATTTAAATGTGAGACAATGTGTGCAAAGTAAAATGATTAAGCTGGAATACTGTATGTCAGAAAACAATTATAGCAGATCATTTTACAAAGGCCCAAGGCTCTATAAATCATAAGGTTTTTTTCAAGGATTATGGACTTAGAATGTAAGGTTGTATATATTTCCTACCCAAAAGGGGAGAATGTTAGGAATGTAAGTCACCTAACAGTTATTTGGGTTGGAAATATATAAACGAGGATAGACATTTTAATACTGTATCTTTAAGAGCATGCTAAAACTGTAATTGGGTGTGGTTCTGAAAATGGCCATAAGATGGAGCCAGAAACCTGGGTTGTTTGGAGTGCCTCAGTAAATCTTTGTTTCCTTCTGTTGGAGAGTATTGCCGTTCCTTCTAATGACTGTTACTGATCTTTGATGTAAGTTTGTAACTGAACTATTTTTGATACTGGACTTTGATATCTGGATTATCCCTGGACTGGACACTGACTGATTTACCTGTGAGTGACTTGAACTGCTTATCTTGGACTCTGCTTAAACGTTTATTGGAAGTAAAAACCTACATTTACTGTACAGTGTATTGCTGTTTGTGTGTTGTTCTTCACCACTCTCACTACGTCTCCCTGTATGCGTTCATTCTCCTAACGGGGAATTACCTCAACAAATACATCATTTTGTGCTGTAATTTATATTTTTATAGACCCCAGTTATAATTGCCTTCCAGAAGGAAAAAAA
>NW_020719382.1:0-14204 GCF_900518725.1 Notechis scutatus | reverse complement strand
TGTGTGTGTGTGTGTGTGTGTGGCCAATTTCTTCCTCTTTGTGTTCCTCGGTGTTGACCTTGTGTGATGAATCCAGGCTGATGGTGTGTGTGTGTGTGTGTGTGTGTGTGTGTGAAAAAGATTTCCATATCCCAATCTTGTAATAGAAGTTTAATAGATAGATATAAACTATAATACAAATATATATAAAACTATTGGATGAAAGTATAATACGAATTTTATAATAAAATCTAGAATATCTCCTATAAATGATGGAATAAATAGTTTAATCATGAATGATTAATAACTGATAAATATATAAGCATATGTTAGATTGACAACGTGAGAATTTATATAAATTGTGAGTGATACTACGAAAGGACAGCACAAAAGATTTGTAACCAACTGACACACTGTATGTATATAAAATGGAAGATGATTTTATGTTTTTTATGTTTTGTTTGTACATGTTTGTCTTAAAAAAATAAAAATCTTTTTTTTTTAAAGATTTCCATATCCTGAAGGAAATTCTGATTGTGTGTGTGTGTGTGTGTGTGTAAAAAAGATTTCCATATCCTGAAGGAAATTTTAATGGTGTGTATGTAAAAAAGATTTCTATATCCTGAAAGGAATTCTGATGGTGTGTGTAAAAAAGATTTCCATATCCTGAAAGGAATTCTGATGGTGTGTGTGTGTGTGTGTCTGTGTGTGTTTGTGTGTGTAAAAAGATTTCCATATCCTGAAAGGAATTCTGGTGGTGTGTGTGTATGTGTGTAAAAAAGGTTTCCATATCCTGAGGGGAATTCTGATGGTTTTGGTTGAGTTACTGAGGTTTGCTGGCTTTTTATCAGTCTCATAATCCAAAGACTTGGCTGAAAGGCTGATGTGGTTCTTTGTTTTGTGGCCTGGGGTTTCCTGTGGCCAAGACACAGCCAAGATTAGCATGTGGTCTGGCTGGATGTCATGGAGGCGTTTCCCGTCTTAACAGTACAATTCCGCCCTTGTAACGGCGCTCGGTTTCCAACGGCTCGTTTCATGGGTATGCAATAATTGCAGCTATGCAAACAAAGTCTTTCTTATCTCCTTAAAAACTTAAAAGGAAACAAGCAACCTCTTTGAAAACTAACTGATTTTAGAAAGGAATTTGGGTCAAGGTGTTTTGATTGGCTGAGAATGTCAGGAAGGTGATCAAAATTGCCCAATGAAAATTCTGAATCTCCTCTCACCCCAACATGAGTTATTATTAGACTGGTGTAAATCTTGACACACCACAACATGTGCTGCTGTGTCATGGTAGCAGGAGTGGGAGGGGGTGTGTGTTCCTGGCAGGAATCACAAAGGGTATGTCAACATCAGGCGAGCGTGCCAAAAATCATGATGTAACCATGTAGCACGAGGTTGTTTTACATTCATTCAACCCTTGAGCGTGCCAAAAATCATGATGTAACCATGTAGCACGAGGTTGTTTTTACATTCATTCAACCCTTGCAAAGAAAATTGGAAGCTACTGTACTCCTTTATATTTTCATTCCTGTTAGTTTCTGACTTTCTTTTTTTAAACTTGAGTAAAGTTATTTGGAGAAAAAAAAACTTGTACTGAAACAAAACAATGTGTCAAGTTTTCCCCCCCCCAAATAACTTTATTCAAGTTTTAAAAAAGAAAGATAGAAACTAGCAGGAATGAAAATATAAAGGATATTAATCTTATACCATATTAATTGGAGGCTAAAGACAGATTATTTTATTCTGTCGTTTCGTTCACTTAAGAGGCAAAACTCACTGAACAGCTGTCTCACTTAGCAACAGAAATGTTGGGCTCTATTGCAGTCCTACGTTGAGGACTACCCGTATTCCAACCAGTAAAGTGTTGCTGTTATTTTAAATTCACGGCACCTTAGTGTATTCCGAAGTGTAAGCTGTGCCTTAGTGTTCAATTGAAAGTGATTGGAGTGTGTCTGACGACCAGGCTTGTGAGTGTGTGACCGTAAACTGAATCTGGAAGTGTGTGTAAAGCATTATTTATAAAATGTGTTGGCCGCCCATCTTACCATAGGGTAACTCTGGATGGCTTATACAGTTACATCTAAGCTAAAATATACAAAGTTAAAATCAAACATTAACAACAAAGACATATGGGTTGAGTGTGGGGGGGAGGTGAGATCTTTTATCACTCGATCAACCACCCCCACTGGGCTGTTCCCCCCATGAGGCCCCAAACTGACGGGCACCATCAGGTCTTTAGGCCAGAGGTGGTGTTCAGCAGGTTCTGACCAGTTCTGGAGAATCAATAGAGAAAATTTTGAGTAGTTCGGAGAACCAACCTCTGACTGGCCCCGCCCCCATCTATTCTCTGCCTCCCAAGTCCCATCTGATTGGCTGCGTCTTCTTTTGTTGCCCTGCATGGGAGAACAGAGCTGGAAAGCAGGTTAGTGGGGTGGGGAGGCAATGGGGATTTTGCAGTATATCCTTCCCTCAGGAGTGGGGAGGGAATGGGGATTTTACAGTATATCCTTCCCCTGCCACACCCACCAAGCCACGCCATGCCCACCAAGCCACACCCACAGAACCGGTAGTAAACAGTTTTGAATCCCACCACTGCTTTAGGCCCTTGTGAAAGGATAGGAGGGTTGAGGCCAACTTCACATCGGGATAGGCAGAGGGCAGGAGTGACAGCAGAGAAGGCCCTCCTCCTGGACCCCATCAGCTGGAATAATCAGCATGCCTCCTCCTCCGGCACGAGTGGTACGAGCCAATCCCAGTGGGCTGAGATGGTCCCTCAAGTAACCTGGACCCATGCCATGAAGGGCTTTAAATGTGATCACCAACACTTTGAATTGAACCCATGCAGCTCGTGGAGCAGTGGCGTTACAGGAGCCATTCTTGGTGGGCCCAAAACTACCTGCACTGCCCAGTGGTGGGATTCAAATTTTTTTACTACCGGTTCTGTGGGTGTGGCTCGGTGGGCGTGGCAGGGGAAGGAGACTGTAAAATCTCCAGTCAGAGGTGGGATTTGACGGTCCTCCGAACTACTCAAAATTCCTGCTACCGGTTCTCCAGAACTGGTCAGAACCTGCTGAATACCACCTCTGGCGCTGCCGCACTTTGCACCAGCTATACTTTCTGAATGCTCTTCAAAGGTAGCCCCATGTAGAGCGTGTTACAGTAGTCTAATCATGAGATGACTAGGGATTGAATGTCTGAGTGCTGCTCCAGAAAGGCCACGACTGGAGTACAACACGAAGTTAGTCGTGTGGCTGCAGCCGCCATCTGGATTTCTCTGATCAGCAGGCCTCCCTGACCTGAGTCTTTCTCCTGAAAACTAGTGGTATTTACAAGCAATTTCAGCTGGTTGGTGCTAGGGTTGCTATGCACAACCCTTGAAACCTGGGAACATACCTGTGGAGTTGTCACAATGGGGCTTACACAGAAATTGCCACAGCTTGTTCCATTTTTTTCCTGCTGGCTTTTGGCTGACCTGCTGGTTTGCTTCAGTAGCAGGAATGTTATCCTGAACATCTGGAGTTCTCTGGAGTTGAAAGGCTTAAAAAAAAAGATTTCTAATTAGCTGACAAGCAAATGGAGGGAGATATATACTGTGTTTCTCCAACAATACGCCCCCTCCCCCCAAAAAACCAAGGCCCAGCACTGCTTTGTGCACGTGTAGTTAAATTAAGCCCTGCCCCCAAATTTGGGCCTATATAAGTGCATGCGTTCCCCACCATTTCTCACATCGCTTGAAGTGCAGGCAACACGAGGTGAAGAGGCATGGAGGGGAAGGGCGGAGGGGGAGGGAACTTGCCAAAATCATCCCACGTGCAGCCTCACTTAGAGCGCCCCACGCGCACCCTCGCCACCGGGCTGTTTCTATCGGCCATTAGGAGCGCCCCACGCGCACCCTCCCCTCGCCACCGGGCTGTTTCTATCGGCCATTAGGAGTGCCCCACACACACCCTTGCCTCACCACCGAGCCGCTTCTATCAGGGCCGAGCGCCCTATGCGCAGCTTCACCTCACCACCAGGCCTCTCCTAACGGCTCCATTGTAGCACTTTATAAAGAAATACAAAAAGGCTTCTTTTTGCAATATTCCTGTTTTCTGGATGTCTATTTTACCCTCATTCTTCTTATAAAGTCTATATTTAATCAGGGTTTTTTCCCCCCAACTCCCTATGGAAATGGCTTGGCAGGAACCAAGATTGGACCTGCTCTGGACCTGCTAAGTCATGTATGTTCTATGTTCCCCAATTTCTTGGCTTCTCTATCAATGCAAGGAAGGCAAGAATTTTTAGCTAGCCTCTGTGTGGGTGGATTCTTTTCCATTAGTAGTCCCGGTGCCTTTCCTTGGCTTGCATAGAGGTAAATGAAGACTCAATCATCAAGGCCAAAAGTATCTTTAACAGGTTATATCAGGGCAACTGGAACCAAAGTTTGTTAATCTGAGATGTTTCATTACTCATCCAAGTAACTTCATCTGTCAAAAAAAAAATAGTCTAAGATAAAATAATAAATAATCTCTGCCTGTTTTTTTAAAATTATTTTGATGGATGAATTTACTTGGATGAGTAATGAAACTGTTAGATCGGGTAGATCGGTCCCCACAGAGACGCGAGACCAAAAGTGATCATTCAGCTCTTTATTTCAGTATACAGTTCTGCACAAGACCTGCGATCCGCGGCAACCCTTCATATAGGAATTGCTCGCGGCTCGGTGGCCAATGACAGGGCTTTGAATCTCCCGCAATTGGCTCAGCCAATCGTGGTTGATTCTTAGCGTGCCAATCACGGTCGTTTAGTTGTCCAATCAGGTTGCAGTCTGTGTGGACCAATCAGGATTCAGGGTTTGGAGTATGCTAATATAGAACACCCCTCCCCTCTTGGTTTCGCCCGACAGAGCGTGGTCACGTAGTCGCGCAGGTAGGTGGGGCTTCGTATCTGTCTAGTTGACCTGCGCGGTTCAGTTGCTGTTTGGTCTTCGACCGGTTCAGATGGACTCATTAGATTTCTAAACACTGACATTTAAAAATTAAAATCTTTTTGCTTTAAGTGGGAAGGAAGAGAGGTAAATGATTTATACCAAGATTTGTTGAAGGAGATTGCTTGGAGTTTTATAAGATCAGAGATTAAATTGCAATAAAACTTCCAAAAAATACCTTGGAATTGTGTAATTGAATTCTACCCCAGGAAGAGAAAGTAGAAGAAAGTGTTAAATGAAACAGACTGTGCTGATTGTGCTGACTTTGATTGCTTGATGACTTTGGGACTTTTGTGAACTATCTTTTGAAAGACTAAGAAAACATTTGGATTGTTTAAAAATTTTTTCACAATGGTATCTGTTGAAGAACTGAAAATGCAATTTGAAAAGTTAAAAGAAGAGGAAGAAGAAGGCAAGGGCTCCTTGAGATCTATTTTTCACTTCTTAGAAATGGTGATTTCTACTTATCAGGAAATGCAACAACAAGAAGGCTGGGATGATGAAGAAGAAGCCATCTTTAATGGACATATGATTTTAATTGAGAAAGAAAAGGGTAAAAAGGAAAAGAAAATGGAGAATTTAAGTTCTAAAAAAACAACCAAGAAAGGGAAAAATAAGGTGAAAAATCGATATAATGTCAGAAAGCAACAGAAAAGAGGAATACAACAGAGGGGGAGACTAAAAGGCTGGAGATTGAGCGGGGGTAAAAAGGCTAGATTTGACAAGGAAGGAAGGGAAAAAGTGAAGGGAAGTTATAAAGGCTTAAAACAAGATGTTAATAAACAGGTTTTTTTCAGAGATAAAGGATAAAATATAATCTAAAAAGAGATTCTGCAAAAGTACATAAGATTGTATTTGAAATAGAGTTAGAAAATTGGAATAACGTATGTGTTAATAGAATATTGTAGGGAATGTGTAAAATGTCTAAGATTTAATTAATAGAGTTTAATTAATTAATTTGTTATGGAACATTATTTTTAATATACTATAAGCTCATTATGTATTATATTTTAAAATGTTATGTAGAATGTACTAAGCAGAATCAGAATAGAAACTATGTATTATTTTAAGTGTTAAAATTGGGGGAAAGATAGAAAGGTGTCATACTTCAACCAGTGATTACAGGAAAAAGTTTGTGTTAAAGAGAAAAGATAAATAGATAATTGAAAAAGAACGGACAAAAGATACAAGTATAATGATTTAAATTGAGATTAAATAAATAAAATAGAATTAAGAGAGTGAAAAGAGGGGAGAAGACATATGGAAAATATAGAATGTTAAATAAGATATGAAATAGTATATAAGGTGAACATGAATTTGATTTATGTCTGTACAAAAAGTTGTAACCTGGGGTTAAGCCGCTTTCTAAAAAGAAGTTTTATGTGTTTATGTTATGTATTTTGTTTGTTTATGTTTGTTTATTGAGGATTAATGATGTTAGATAAGAACATATGAAACAGTAATAATACGAAATATAGTAATATGAAATAGATGAAAGTATAAGTTTAATGAATAAAATTGAACAGAAATGAAGAAACAGTGAGAAGTTGGAAAAGAGTAATAAGATATGAAGTTGAATATATAATATGCATATTAAATTGTGTGTGGAAACGCGATAATTTAGAATTATGTTGTACTTAAATAAGATGTTTTATTTGTTTTGTTAAGCAGTTTTTAGAAAAGATGTTCTATGTTCTTATGTTTTATGTTTTGTTTGTCTGTGTATTGTCTTTGAAAATTAATAAAATTTGTTTTAAAAAAAAATGTGCAGGGTTGTTGTTGTGGGTGCCGGGTCGTTCTCCAGGTCTGGCAGGGGGGAGCGGCTCAATGCATCTGCATGCGAGATGTTCTTTCCGGGCTGGTGTGTCAGCTGGTAGCTGTAGGCGGCAAGGAACTCGGACCACCTTGTCATCCTAGGTGACAGGATGTTCGGGGTGGCCTTGTTCCCTGCCAGGATCCCTAGTAATGGCTTGTGGTCGGTAACAATTGAAAAGGTCCTACCGTAGAGATACTCGTGGAACCTTTTCATGCCGGAGATGACTGCTAGAGCCTCTTTGTCCAGTTGGCTGTAGTTCCTTTCCGGTTTGGATAGTGTTCTTGAAAAGAAGGCGATGGGTGCTTCTTTTCCATCTGGCAGCATGTGGCTGAGGATGGCCCCGACGCCAAAGGGTGACGCATCGCATGTCACAGTCAGCGGCAGGGTCTCGCTGTATTGGATAAGGACTGCGTCTGATGTTAGTAGGTCTTTGGTTTGTTTGAAAGCGTTTTCCTCCCGCTTCCCCCAGGTCCAGATGGCTGTTTTATCCAACAGCCTATGCAAAGGTTCCGCCGCGGTCGCCTTTTGGGGTAGGAAAACCCCAAAGGGGTTTTGATGGCTTCTTTGATGGCTCTGAGCTTTTTCTCGGTGGGGTGGATTCCGTGCTTGTCTACGGGATACCCCAGGAATTCGACCCTCTCGGTGTACAGCTGGCATTTTTCTTTTTTAACTTTCAGCCCAGAGTCTTTGAATTTTTGTAGTACCTCCCGTAGGCGGTTTTCCAATTGCGTTTTATTGGTGGCTGCCACTAACAAGTCATCAAAATAGGGCACCACCCCTTTTATCCCTTGGAGCAGTCTTTCCATTAGGCTCTGGAAGACCCCTGGCGCCACGCTGACTCCGAATTGGAGTCTGTTACATCGGAATGCCCCTCGGTGGGTTACGATAGTTTGCGCCTCTGCAGTTGTAGCATCGACCGGCAACTGCTGGTAGGCTTGTGCCAGGTCAAGCTTCACGAAGACCCGGCCTCCCCCCAGTGAGTGCAGGAGGTGCTGTACTACTGGGACGGGGTAGGCACTCTGCTGCAGTGTGTGGTTAAGGGTGGCCTTGTAGTCACTGCAAATTCTTACGGACCCATCCGGTTTGATTGGGGGTCTCCCATCGGGCATGGTCAATCGGCTCTAAAACCCCCTGTGTGATGAGCTTGTCTAATTGCTCATCAATCTTGGGCTTGAGCGCGAATGGCACTCGCCGAGGTTTAAGGCGGATTGGGGCAACGTTTGGGTCTAGATTGAAAGAGATTGGGGACCCCCGGTACTTGCCTAGGGTGTCGTCGAAGACCTCTTGGAAGTCCCTCACGAGCATCGCTTCCTAGTCCGCCTTGTCGACGTGGTGGATGCCCGTCACCTCGATTCCCAGCGGCGTGAACAGGCTTGGGCGGTCTCTGTCCACAATGGTGAGCGGCAGCACCTCGGTATGCCCTTTAAAAAATATTTTGAAATGTCCAGTTCCGACTACAGGGATACGGTTTCCCTGATAGTCCTTTAGAGTCAGCTTTTGATTTTCCAGCTTGTGGCGGTGGATGGTAGGCACCAGGCATTTGATTGTGCGCCAGGAAACCATGGAGAGGTAGGATCCAGAATCCACCTCCATTTCGCATGGTTGATCCTCGATGCCTACCTCCAGGTGCACCTTCCGGGCGTCAATGGTCAACGAGTGGCTGATGACAACTGTCTGATGGGTCTCCTCGCGCCTTGCTGAGCAGCTTGCTCCGGCCGTCTTGGCTCCATTGGCTTTCGATGTGGCAGTCTCTGGTCCTGGGGGGGGTGCTGTCTCATCGCCGGGGGCTGCCGTCTTGTCGTTGGGGGCTGTAGTTCCGCTTATTCTGGCATACCTTGGCGATGTGCCCCCGCTTGTCGCAATGCCGACAGATCGCATCGAGGAAATGGCATTCTGAGCGGGGGTGATCGCCTCCACAGCCGGCACACTGGAACCCCGACTTACGACTTCTCCACCGGTCATGTTCCGCCTGGAGTCGGTGGATTTCTTCCTCCTCATCTTCGGTGTCGGAGAGGGAGTCGATGTCGCCATGGTGGGTGGTAGTGGTCTCTCGGTGGCTGGTCTCCATGTGCTTCTCTGGTGCTGGGGGTGTCTCGATGGCTGCCGGTCGGTCCACTGCGTTCACCAGCCGCATCTGAGCCTCCAATTCCTTGGTTGCTTCGGCGGCAGTTGCCTCAGCGATGGCTTCGGTGAGGGAGATGTCTGCCCTTGACATTAGCCGACTCTGCAGAATGGGGTCCTTCAGCCTGAGGATGACGCGGTCTCGCAGGGCCTCATCCATGTCGGTGAACCCGCACATGCCTCCGAGGTCCCTCAGCTCAGCCACGAAGTCGCTGATGCTCTCACCCTCTTTCTGGTCCCGCCGGTAAAACTCGTGCCATCTGATGAGGGTGGGCACGGTGGGGACATAGTGATTCTGTAGCAACGGTTCGAGGTCGGCCCAGTCCATCACCTTCACATCGTTGGGTTTGGCTAGGGCTTTAGCCATCTTGAACACTGCGGGCCCGCAGTGTGTCAGGAACACGGCCCTTTTTTTCTGTCCGTTGGCATCTTTTAGATTGCTGCTTTCCAGGAACATTAGGAATCGGTCAATGTAGGATTCCCAATCCTCGGCAGCCTGGTTGAAGTGTGCGGGTGGCGAGGTGCTGCCATTTTGTCGGTCATCTTGTGCCACTTTGCCACGTGTTTGGTTGGTCTCTTGTCTCACGATCCCACCTTCGTCGCCAGTGTTAGATCGGGTAGATCGGTCCCCACAGAGACGCGAGACCAAAAGTGATCATTCAGCTCTTTATTTCAGTATACAGTTCTGTACAAGACCTGCGATCCGCGGCAACCCTTCATATAGGAATTGCTCGCGGCTCGGCGGCCAATGACAGGGCTTTGAATCTCCCGCGAGTGGCTCGGCCAATTGCGGTTGATTCTTAGTGCTCCAATCATGGCCGTTTAGTTGTCCAATCAGGTTGCTGTCCGTGTGGACCAATCAGGATTCAGGGTTTGGAGTATGCTAATATAGAACAGAAACATCTCAGATTAACAAGCTTTAGTCTAGTTGCCCGGATGTAACCTTTTCAGGTATTTTTGGCCTGGATGATTGAATCTTTATTTTCTTATTGCAAGGGAAAAACCCTTGCATTGGTGTGGCAAGAGATCATACATTCCAACTACTCTCTGACTGACTCTCTGCCTAACAATTGGTTTTATTTTGACGGATGAAGCTATTTGAATGGGTAACGAATCGTCTCAGATAAACAGGCTTTGGTCTAGTTGCCCTGATTCAGACTATTTAGTTATTTTTGGCTTGGATGATTGAGTCATTTACTTATTGCAGGGGGAAACCCCTGCAGTTGGTGTGGCAAAAATTTGTACAATCCAACAACTGTCTGACACTCTGCCTAACAATTTCTTTTATTTTGACGGATGAAGTTACTTCGATGAGTAGCAAAACGTCTCAGATTAACACATTTTGATCTAGTTGCCCTGAATTAACCGTTTTAAATATTTCCTTTGTTTGCTTTACCAAACCTTTGCACATGTCTTTGCCTTCCTTTCCCCCATTCTCTCCTTTGACACTAATACATTTTCCTTTTTTTCTATTTTTTTCTCCTCATGATACTATCTTTGCTCTGATGCCACAATAATCAAAGCAAAACGATTTTTCCGGTTTGTCGGCTTCGTGAGCGGCAGGGATTCGTGATACTGCACGATCCCTGCTGCGCTAGCCATTTTTGGTGCTCCGATCCGGACGGGTTCGGAGCTAGGCTGCCCTGCAGGGGTGGCTGAAGATAGGGGGGATCTGGAGAGGGGTTTGGGAGTGTTGCAGACCCCCTCCCCGGCCAGCAGAACCCCCTTTTCCCAAGACGGTGCAGCTGCGGTTCGTAATGGCCGCCACAAAGAAGCCGGCAGCTGGGTAAGAATGCGCAGGATGAAGAGGAGAAAGCCTTTTGAGAGTGAAAGTTTTCTTGGTTGACCCAGGACTCTAAGACATATTTAACACAATTCCTGGAAATTATGGCTTTTTGAATGATTCTTTCCAGAAGAGAAAAAAAGCGGCAATTTTGAGGTGCTGAAAGGAAAGTTTACTCTCCTTCCCTACGGAATTAACAAGTGGATACTGAGAAACCTGTCTTTTTCAGGTAAAAACCAGCTTTATGTGATAAGTGGGAAGGGAGAGGACAAAAAATATATTTATATGTTAAGACTTTGCTGGAGGAGATGCCTTAAGGATTTGAAGACTGAAATATATTTAATAAGGCTTTAAGATACAGATTTGGACTTTCTTTCTTTTTTTTTTTTGATTGATACTACCCCAGGAAGAGAAAGTGAGAACTTTGTCTTGGCTTGGATTGATTGAGGACTTTGGGATTGTGAAGAGAAAAGATTTATGATGGCTTTTTTTGCTGAGGAACTGAGAAAAGAATATGAGCAAACAAAAACAGATGGCAAAGATGGTGTGAAAGAAGCCTTCCTTTTTTTAGAAATGGCGCTTGTTAACTATCAACAATCACTACAACAGATGGAGGCAGCAGAAGAAGAAGAGGAAGAAGAAGTCATCTTTAATGAATTTCAAAATTTAACTAAGAAGGAAGGAAGAAAGAAAGGAAGGGAAATGAAGGATTTAAGATTTAAAAAAACACCCAAGAAAGAGAAAAATAAGATGCAAAATCAATATAATGATAGTAAACAAAAGAAAAAAGGAACGCAACAGAGAAGGGAAGCCAGTAAGGCAGAGGTTAGGAGAAGGGGGGGTAGAAAGGTCTGCTGGGGGAAGAAAGAAAGGGAAAAGGTGGAGAAAAGCCACAAAGTTTTGAAATTGGATGGGAAAAGAGGAATCTTTTTTAGGGACAAAGGGTAAAGCACAATTTCTTTAAAAAAGATTTTGCAAGGTACATAAGATGATATTGTAGCATTTGTATCAGAAATAGAAAATTAGAATGGTTTAAGAGTTAATAAGAGATTAAAATGTTGAAATGTTTAGTAATGATTGATTTTAAAAGTTAATAAAATATTAAAGGGAATGTTTAGAATATTGAGTTCTAATTAAAGAGTTTAACATGACTATGGTATTGATGTTATTATAAAATTATTATTGTAGCATTTGTCTTTGGAAAAAGCAATGGGAATGTTATAAGATTCAATATTTAGATCTATTATTTAACTATGTATTTAATCATTTTGGATTTGTTATTTTTCTTTTATTTAAAATAAAAAATTAGTAGATAGAATGTACCAAGCAGAATCAGATTGGGTATTAGGTGTTATTTTAAATGTTAATCTAATTAATTTAGGGGGAAGACAGAAAGGCATCATACTCTGATTAGTGATTTCAGGAGAAATTCTTTTTTTTTATTATAAGGAATGAGACAGAGGGATAATAAAGAATGGACAACAGATACAAATATAATGACTCAAATTAAGATGGATTAAATAAGATAGAATTAAGAAGAGTGAAATGTGTGGAGAGGTTAATATAGAAGACATAGAATGGTAAATAAAATAGGTAATGACATGTAAGATGAGCATGAATATAATTGAAGTCCATGCAGAGAGAGGTACCTGGGGCCAAGTTACTTTCCTAAAAGATTTTTTATATGTTTGTGTGTTGTGTGTTTATGTCTCTGGGAGAATTAATAAAACCTTGCAGAAATATAGAATGAGAATAAAGGTAATCAAGTCAGAAAGAAATAGATGAAATAATAATAGTGAAATTGAATAAGAGTAAAGAGAAGTAAAGAGAAATTGGATAAGAGGTATTTGTATGCTCATATGGAAATGGTTTAAAATAGAATTATATTGTATAGAATAGGGTTTTATTTGACTTGTAAAATTTACAATGGAAAAAGGTTTAAGTATGTAATGGTTAATGATGATTTGTTTGTCTTTAAAATTAATAAAATTTGTTTAAAAAAAAATAATCAAAGCAAAACCAGGTGGCTCTTTTCATCTCCGTGTCGGTTCATAGAAACCTTATAGCAAGAGTGAGCTGATCATTCACCTACCTACAGGTAGTCCTCGACTTACAACCATAATTGAGTCCAGCATTTCTGTTGCTAAAAGACACAGTTGTGAAGTGAGTTTCACCTTGCTTTGTGGCCATTTTTTTGCTATGGTTGTTAAGCGAGTCATGTGATCGCTAAGCAAATCTGGCTCCCCCTATTGACTTCGCTTGCCAGAAACCTGGGAAGGTTACCAGTGGGGATCACATGACCCCAGGACAGTGCAACTGTCATAAAGCTAGCTCTCGACTTATGGCCACAAATGAGCCCAGCATTTCGGCTGCTAAGCGAGACAGTTGTTGAGTGAAATTCGTCCCGTTTTTATGAACGATTCTTGCCACAGTTGTTGAGCAAATCACTGCAGTTGTTAAGTTAGTAACCCAGTTGTAAAGTGGATTTGCCTTCTCCATTGATTGGCAAGAAAGTTGCAAAAGGGGGACCACCTGATTGACGCCTGGATCCTGCAGTCGTCATAAATATGAGTCAGTTGCCAAGTTGTCAGAATTTTGATCACGTGACCATGAGGATGCTGCAACAATCGCAAGTGTGAAAACGAGGTCATAAGTCACTTTTTTCAGTGTCATTGTAACTTGGAACTGTTACTAAGTGAACTGCTGTAAGTCGAGGACTATCTGTAAATATATGCCAGTTGCCAAGTATCCAAATTTTGAACACATGACCATGGGGATGCTACAATGGTTGTAAGCAGAGGTGGTATTCAGCAGGTTCTGACCAGTTATGGAGAACCAGTAGCCGAAATTTTGAGTGGTTCGGAGAACCAGCAAATACCACCTCTGACTGGCCCCGCCCCATCTATTCTCTGCCTCCCGAGTCCCAGCTGATCGGCTGGGTCTTCTTTGGTTGCCCTGCACAGGAGAATAGAGCTGGAAAGCAGGTTAGTGGAGTGGGGAGGGAATGGAGATTTTGCAGTATCCTTCCCCTGTGACGCCCGCCAAGCCCACCAAGCTGCGCCCACCAAGCCAAGCCACGCCCACAGAATCGGAAGTAAAAAAAATAGAATCCCACCATAAGGCATTTTTTTCAGTGCTTGTAACTTTAAACAAATGGTTGTAAGTTAGGGGCCATCAGTAGTAAAAAAAACAAAACAGCATTCATTTAAATGTCGTTACTTCATTCCAGATTGGCTGGAATGCAGCTTTTATGTGCCAACCCTTGGCCGTGCCTACTTTGGTTGCTGCCAAACTTCAGCGGACCTTCCCTTGACTAAACTCGTGCCAGCTAACAGCTTGCTCTATGTGACTCAAGTGGCCGGGGGGGGGGGACCAAACCTTGGCATAATTTCAGCATTTAGCTTCAATTGCTGATAAACTGAGCCTCCCTGTGCAGCTGTAAAATTGCAGCAATAAAATAATCACCATCATCCTCGTCCTCATCATGATATAATAATAATAATAATAATAATAATAATAATAATAATAATAATAAT
>NW_020719381.1:0-14206 GCF_900518725.1 Notechis scutatus | reverse complement strand
GGAGAACTGGCAAATACCGCCTCTGACTGGCCTCGCCCCCATCTCTTCTCTGAGTCCCAGGTGATCGGCTGGATCTCCTTTGGTTGCCATGCAGAAGAGAATGGAGCTGGAAAGCAGGCTAGTGGGGTGGGGAGGGAATGGGATTTTGAAGTAACTTTCCCCTGCCACGCCCACCAAGCCACGCCCACCAAGCTACGCCCACTGAACCGGTAGTAAAAGAATTTGAACCCCACCACTGCATTTATCCCACAATTTCCCTTTCCTCCATCACAACACACAATATTGGATGCTCAGCCATCTCACATTCTAGGAATCTCCAATTTTAGTATCTTACATCAATCTAAGAAAATGTTTCCAACTTTCCCACCCCAATTCAATAAGAACTAAGGTGGGACTGGAATTCAAAGGTCTCCTGGTGATCCGCTCAAAGTCCCCCAGGAAGTTTTCCTGCCTGAGGGAGGATTAGAACTCAGAGCCTCCTGGACCTTGGCCCATACAACCAACAAGTAATGGGTCATAGATCCTAAATCAATTATTGTCAGGAAGCTCACTCAAATTGACCGGCAATTTATGCAAAAACATTGGGGTTGTGTGGCAGTGAGGTAGAAGCGAGGTCTGCCTTTAAGTTTCTGGGGAACAGGGTGGGTGACTCGGTATGTCTTTATCCCACCTCAAAGCAAAGCGGTCCTGTGAAGCAGGGTCTAAAGAAGGATGCTAAAGGAGGCTGCGCAAAGGCCCATGACTGTGGAGTGGGTGGCTGACGCTGGCCCTTCTGCAATTATGGGGGCTGGGTTGGGTAGCACAGGTGCGCTTGGCACCATGTGATTATTGACGGTTTTCATGTAGTGTGCAAAACAGTAACTAGGTTTTCCTTCTAGTTTGGGTTTTGGGACTGGGAAGATTGGGGTGTTGCAGGCGGAGGTGCATTTGTGCAGTACTCCCTGTTCTAGGCATGCTTTGATTAACTTCTGCATGGACTCTATTGCTTCTGACTGTATTCTGTATTGGGGAATGGAGGTTGGTCTTTCCTTGAATTGTAACTTGGGTAGCAATCCTACTTCAGTGGGATCCCGTCCCCATGGAGAGGTCGGTAGGCTTCTGGGGTCTGTGGACAGATGGGTGTCTCTCTCAATTGGACCTATTGTGGTGAGGGGTGTATGTTTGACTGGGATGTCTAAGTGGAGACCCTCCGTACTGCATATGATGGTTGCCCTCAGCTTGCAAAGCAAGGCCCTGCCCATGAGGGACAGGGGAGGTTGGGGACAGTTAAGGAATGGGTGCTTTAAGGAAAACAGGGGTGGTTTTCCCTTCCACCCCCATTAGGTTCTCAGTTCAATGCGCCGGCACCACAGGCTCACCCTAATGACTGTTGCACCAGAGCAGTGCAAGTGGCTCAATGGGGTGAGCCTGTGGAGCTGGTGCCTTGAACGCAGTGGCGGCAGCACTTTGGGAAAGTAACTCTACTTTCCCAAACTGCTGCCACTGTTGCATTCTGTCTGTCCATCCATCCATCCATCCATCTAAAAGGTCTGCTTGCCTGCCTGCCTTCCTGCCTGCCTGCCTTCCTGCCTGCCTTCCTGCCTGTCTTTCTGTCTACCTACCTACCTACCTACCTACCAATGTAGATCTATCTACCTACCTATCTACCTACCTACCTATCTACCTACCTATCTACCTACCTACCTACCTATCTATCTACCCATCCATCCATCCATCCATCAAAAAGGTCTGTCTGTCTATCTGCCTGCCTTCCCTTCCTGCCTGCCTGTCTTTCTGTCTACCTACCTACCTACCTATCTACAAATGTAGATCTATCTATCTAATTATCTACCTACCTACCTACCTACCTATCCATCCATCAATCCAAAAGATCTGTCTGTCTGTCTTCCTGCCTACCTACCTACCTATCTACTTGTCCATCCATCCATCCATCCAAAAGTTCTGTCTGTCTTCCTGCCTGCCTGCCTGCCTGCTGAAACCAGTTTCTGTGGAATCAAATGCAAGACCCCAAAAAGCCAATAATCCAGGCTCACTGCAGTTCTTATTTATTCTGTGTCCCCTCCTTAAAATAATGGGAGGAACTCCTACAGGCAAAAGAATGCACTTATATTTCTACATTTCAGAAAAGAGAGGAAACATACATATGCATATTTAAAAGATGATGGGAGCATGAATATTAATAACTAGCAAGACTCAAGTTACCTCCCCACCCAATTAGTGTTGCTGCCCTTAAGAAAGAGTTATTATGTAAATAACAAGAAACTATCATTTGTATTGCCATAGCAGCTTGGATAAATTAAATTTAGAAATGAGGACATCAATGTTGTCCCATACATTCCTTCGATATTTCTATCTTGCTAACACGCTCCCATTCCTCCAAGAAATCTTCCAGGCAACTTTTATTTACTTCAACAAAAAAATAATTGATCACTCATCTGGAGAACCACTTGAACCATTTTATAATTTTGTTCTGTTGGAACATGTTAAGAATTAAAATTCCTCTGTCTCACATTTCCAACATTTCTTCTGGCTGTGAGATGCTCCTTTGTGTTCAGGTCTGGCCTCAGAAGGATAATGTAGCACTTGGGGATGAAAATGCAGACTAGCAGACCAGCACTGGAGGCCAGGATGGAGAAGACCTGCACAGCCACCATGTGTTTCCCTTTGGTGCTCAGGTAGGTGGGCACAAAAGTCACCCAGACACTGTAGAAGACTAGCACTTTGATTCACTACTAGAATCTAATCAGAGATTCTTTGCCAATTCTAGTCCAATGACCTGATCCAGCAGGGTTGGAAGAAAGTGTGTGTGTATGTGTGTGTGTATGTGTGTGCATGGCTGTCAAAACTCCAAAAACAGGTCAAGTAGCTCTGGGGAGGCCAGTCATAAATTAGAACATTTGCTAAGCAACCAATTGAACCTGTTTCTGTTGACTTCATAGATTATTTGTAAGAATAATAAAGGCAGGAAATGAAGAAATAAGATTATACCAGGCCACAGAAAGGGAAGGAAGAAGCCTCCACTCACCTCCTTAAGACTACAACACCCATCTTCCTGCAAACCACCGAGCTAACCCAGGACAGACCCAGGAGAGCAAACTTAATTTCCTAGATTATTTGTTTAAAAAATAATTAAAGGTGATTTATCAGTAAATAAGATTATACAAGGCTACAAAAAGGGAGGTAAGAAGTCTCATCTGATCTCAACATTATAACCCCTGTCTTCCCGCAATCTGCTGAGCTTAATCCGGGACAGACCCGGGAAACCCAATTTTAATCTCCTAAATTATTCGTAAAAATAATAAAAGCAGGATATAAAGAAGTAAAATTATACAAGGCCACAGAAAGGGAAATAAGATGCCTCCCTTAATTTCCTCAACACTACAACCCCGGGACCAACTGATTTAATTTTTTTATCAGGCCTTGGAGGCTGACTCAATGGATGGAACCCGGGTATCCCTCCATGTCCCCTATGAGACCCAGGCCTGGGAAGCCCCACTGAATTGGGGGCCCCGTGTTTCCAGGGGAGGAAACCCAGAGCAACCCTGGAGGTCTTTTTTTTTTTTGTAAAATTTTTATTTTTTAAGACAAACATATACAAACAAAACATAAAAACATAAAAACATCTTCTATTTTACATACATACAGTTGTCAGTTGGTTACAAATCTTTTGTGCTATCCTTTCATAGTCATTGCTCACGGTTTATATAAATTCTCACATTGTCAAACTAACATGTTTATCTATTTATCAGTTATTAATCATCCATGACTAAACTATTTATTCCATCATTTTATATGAGATATTCCAAATTTTATTGTAAAATTTATATTGTACTTTCATCCAATGGTTATATATGTCTGTATTATATTTTATATCGATCTATTAAACTTCTATTACAAAATTTCCTAGTCTATTACATTACCATGTCTTTTTGTCCAACCATTGATAAAACAAATCCCATATCATAAAAAATTGTTTATCTTTATCTTGTTCTCTAATTTCAAATGTCAATTTAGTCATTTCAGCACAGTCCATAATTTTCTTAGTAACTTCCTCCTGCATCGATTTTTTTTTCATTTTTCCAGTTCTTCACAAATACAATTCTAGCTGCTGTTAAGACATTTACAATCAAATATTTCAGTTCTTTATTGTATATGTCTGGTATGACTCCCAATAAAAAGATCTCTGGTTTAAAGTCTATGTGCTGTTTTATCATTTTTTCCAACTATCTGTGGATTTTAGTCCAATATTTGCGTCTGAACATGTCCACCACATATGGTAATATGAACCAGGTATCTGATGACATTTCCAACATTTATCTGATTTGTTCTTAAACATTCTCGCAATTCTCGTCGGGGGTAGATGCCACCTGTAAAACATCTTATACAAATTTTCTTTATATGCGGTTGACATTGTCATTTTATAATTTTGAGACCACAATTTTTGCCATTTCTCTAAATCAATCCCATATCCAAAATTTTTCCCCCAAGCAATCATTTCTTTAACTTGTTCTTCCTCCAATTCTAATAAATGTCCATAAAATTTTTAATTATCTTTTCATCAGTACCCATCAGAATTTTATCTAAATCAGTCAATTTATCATAGACACCTTCTGTTTTAAAATCTTTATCAAATCTAGATTGTATTTGCAAATATGAAAATTCATTTTTACACCTTATTCTTCCAACGCTTGCATAGATTTCAGTTCATCCTTTTCATTCAGTATTTCACCATATCTAACTGTTTGTTCTTTTTTTATATATTATTGGATAAGAAAAAGCTTCAATGGTAGATATCCATAATGGAATCTTTAAATAATATTGTCTTTTTATCTTCTCCCAATTTAAAAACAATGCCTCTCGAATGTAATGTCTTCTAAAATACCCCTGTGTTTTAGTTCCCTTATACCAGAGGAAAGCATGCCATCCCAGCAGCAAGTCATGTCCTTCTAAAGTCAATAATCTACTATTCCTTAACATTATCCATTCCTTTACCCGCATCAAACTTGACGCTTGATAATATAATTCCCAGTTGGGCAAGGCAAACCCTCCTCTTGTTCTTGCACCTTGTAACAGTTTAAATTTTATTCTCGCTTTCTTACCCTGCCAGATGTATTTCAACACAATTTTATTTAAGTCTTCGAAAAACTCTTTCCCTAATCGAATTAGAATTGTTTGGAATAAGTATAAAATTCTAGACAATACATTCATCTTAATTGTAAATATTCTCTCAATCAATGATAATTGTAAGTTTTCCCATTTTGTCAAATCTGTCTCAATCTGCTGTTTAAGTTTAAAATAATTATCCTCCTTCAATGTGCTACATCTTGATGTAATATATATCCCTAAATACTTAACCTTATTTGTGACCTGTATTTCTAAAACTTCTTCCAACTTTCTTTCGTCTTGCTAGCATGTTTTTGTTAATATCTTTGTTTTATCTTTATTTATTTTCAAACCTGCTACTTTTCCATATTTTTCTATCTTTTCTATTAATTTAGGTGCTGTTTCCAATGGGTCCTCTAATATAAATACCAGATCATCTGCAAAGGCTTGCAATTTATATTCCTTTTTATTTCTATTCCTTTTATTTCTTTTTCTTCTCTAATATTCCTATTCAACACTTCCAATGTTAACACGAACAGCAGAGGCGACAGTGGACAACCTTGTCTAGTCCCTTTTCTTATATCTATGGATTCTGTTAATTCTCCATTTATCATAACCTTTGCAGTTTGTTTATGATATATCGTTTCAATGGCTTGAATAAATTGTTTACCAAAGCCCATTTGTACCAATTGCAATAACATGAATCACCAGCTCACATTATCAAAGGCTTTTTGTGCATTTAAAAACATCAAGGCCATTTGCTTTTCAGGATGTACCTTATAGTATTCCAAAGCATCCAGAATTATTCTCACATTGTCTTTGATTTGTCTCTTTGGCAGAAATCCATTTTGATCAGCATGAATAAAATTATTTAAGTATCTTTTCAGTCTTTCTGCCAAGATTGAAACAAAAATTTTATAGTCTGAATTTAATAGGGATACAGGTCTATAATTTTTAACTTGCTGCGGTCTGTGTCTTCCTTCGGTATAAGTGTAATATATGCTTCTGACCATGTTTTGGGTATTCTCTTCTTTGACATAACTTCTTTCATGACTTCTAATAGTTGAAGATTCAGTATTTCCTGGAAAGTCTTGTAAAATTCTGCTGGCAATCCATCTGGACCTGGTGCTTTTCCAACATTCTGTTTTTTAAAGGCTTCTGTTAATTCCATCATTGTAATGTTCCCTTCTAACAGTGCTTCAATGTCTTTGGGTATCTGGGGTAATTTCACTTTCTGTAAATATTCTTAACTTTTTCTTCTTGAATATTCTCTTGATAATACAGTTTTCCATAATAATCTTGTATACTTTTTTTCTTCTCCTCATTTCCATAGCAAACATCCTTCTTCATTTATTAATTGGCTAATCCTTCTTGATTCTCTTTCCTTTCTCAATTTATAGGCTAACCATCTGCCTGGTTTATTTGCATCTTCAAAGTAATTCTGTTTAGCATTTTTAATTTTTTGTGCTAATTCCTCTTTTTCCATTCGTCCCATTTTATGTTTTGTTATGTCCATTTTAATTTTAATGTCTTTTTTTGCGGAAACTTCTGTAATTCTTTTTCCAATCTCTTATAGTCATCTTTTGAAAGTCTTTTTCTGTTCCTTGTATAGTCTATTATATATAGCCTATTATATATAGCCTTTTGTGTAGGCCTTCATCATGTCCCAGAGATTCTGTAAAGATGTATCCTCCTTTTTATTTTCTTTAAAAAAGAAAACCAATTCTTTCTCTATTTTCTGTTTGAAGTCTTTTTCCTTTACTATCGTATTATTTAAGGTCCATCTAGATCTCCTCTTTTGTCCTTTCCAAATGACTGTCATTGAGTTGTGATCTGCCCGTGCTTCTTTCTATTTCAATTTCTCATATATTAGCAAGTAATTCTGCTGACATCCATATCATATCTATTCTAGACCATGATTCATGTCTGTTTGAAAAAAAGGTATATTGCTTATTTTCCACATTTCTCTCTCTCTATGCATCTTTTAAGTTTGCTTCTTCTATCATTTGAAAGAAAGATTTTGGTAGCATCTTTCTAGTTTTCTTTGTTGATTTCTGCGTTTTATAATCCAATTGATCATTAATTATTCCATTGAAATCTCCCATCATACAAATATTAGCATAGTCCAGTTCAATTATTTTCATATGTAATTTCCTGTCAAATTCTTCTTGATTGTCATTTGGAGCATAAATTGTGATTTAAAATGTTTTTACATTATTGTCCATTATTCCCACAATCAAAATCCTTCCATCATCATCTGTATAAATTGGTTCTGCTGGAATTGTATCTCTAATATATAAGACCACACCTCTTTTTTTACATTGTGTCAACGATGTGAATAATTTCCCTAATTTTTTTTGTTTCAATATATATTCATGTTGTTTTTTAATATGTACTTCTTGTAGGCAGATTATATCAAACTTTAATTTCTCTAATTTATGAAATACTTTTCTTCTTTTAGTAGCTAAATTAAGTCCATTTATGTTAATTGTAATAAATTTTCTTTCATCCATATTAGGCTTTGTAAGAGGGTTTTATTGCTCTAGTAGATCTTAGTTCTCGTTGCTCTCTGGGTACATCACCTACTGCACCTTCTTTTTCTTTTTCAATTACTGCAGTACACTCCTCTTGAAATTCGATTAGTGACTCTTCTTTCCTTGTATATTCCTTCTTTCCTCTAAGATATTCTAAGTAGAATAACTCAGCTTTTTCGACTGTGTCAATTCTGTGTCTTTGTTCCTGCCAGGTGAACAAGAAACGTTCTGGTATCAACCATCTGTAATTTACTCCTCTTTTAAGTAACTCTTTAGTCAAAAATAAATATTCTCTTCTCATCTCTCTTACTCTTCTTGGTACCTGTTTCAGCACCACAATTTCTTTGTCTTCGTAGTTTAATGTTTTCTCTCTTGCCACATGCAGTATCTGTGTTTTAATAATTTTCTTAGTAAATCTGATGTGAACTTCTCTTGGTAACTTATTTCTCATTGCATATCTTGTATAGACATGGAACACTTCATCCATCCCATCCATCATCTTCTCTTTGGTTATCTCTAACACTTCTGCCAATATTTCTGTCATTATTTCAGCAAGGTTTTCACCTTTTTCTTTTTTTACATTTTGAAATCTCAGGTAAAATCCTTACCTATCGATTTCCCATCCTAATGGTCCACTCCTGCCCTTTTCAACTTCATTCAATCGAGTATCAATTTCTCCAATTTTCTTATCTCTTTGTATATCTTCTTCTTCAATTTTCTTAAATCTGTCCTCATATTTCATCATCATCGGTTGAATATTCTCTATTTTCTCATCTGTCTTTTCAGTTCTTTGCTCAATATTCTTTGTTCTCCTTTCAATCTTCTGGATTCCTTGCAAAATCATCTGCAACATCACTTCCTTCTCTTTCTCCTGTTGTAACATTGTCTGTATTGATCGTTCTCCTCCAGATGGTGAAGAGGAGGCTATTGGTATTGAAGAAGCTGGGGCTGTTGTTTTTCTGCTCATCTTGTAATACTTAGCTATAAGAAAAGAGAGAGAGAAAGAAAAGGAAAGAAAAGAGAGTGAAAGCAAGCAGCTGCCACTCCAAAAAATAAAAAAGGAGGAGAAAAATCTTAAGGCACTAGTATCCCTTAATCCAATTGGTCCCAGTAATATGCAAAAAGAAAAGGGAGGATGTGGAAAAAAAGGATAAAAAGGATTTTTTAAAAAGAGGATAACGGGAAGGAGGAAAAAAATTAAAAAATGATGGTCTATGTATTTCTCTTAATAAAAAAGAAGCAAAAGAAAAATTATATTCTAGTTCCTGGGTTAAAGGCTAAAATCCAGACATACAAATCCAACTAGAGGGGAAGTTAAAAAAAAAAGAAAATAAGAAATAACAAACAATTCTAACAAAAAGGAAAAGACCTTGGAGGTCTTTTGAAGGGTCCTTCAGGGAGTGGCAGGTAGAATGCAGCCTGGAGGGGCCTGGAGGGGCCTTCCTTTCCCTTCCCTTCTCTTCCCTTCTCTTCCCTTCCCTTCTGAAGATGCTCCTGCCTGGAAAGCCTCCCTCCTCCCTGAGCTTGTGGTCTGGCCCTCGCTTCTGCACCACCTCAAGGGGAGACATCTCCTTCAAGGTATTACTGACTTTGCTCTCTTTCTCTAAAGAAATAAATTATTATTATTATTTGTCCCAGTGGAGAAAAAAATTGGTAAGAAATAAAATATTGTCACCTCATCCCCCACTCCAATGTGATGAGCCAGGGTGTGGCACAAAGGCAACACGGTCAGATAATCAATAAGAGTCCCTTTAATGGCTCCAACATTGCCCCCAACGTCCAGGTTACCTTCTGGCTGGAGAAAAACTCTCCCTTTAACTGCAGGGAATCAAGTCCAAAACATGGTCAACAAAAGCTGTAACTTTAAGTCCAATCAAGCCAAACTGAGGTAATTAGTTTGGCAGGGCAGGATCAAGAATTCCAAACATGAAGGCACAGCAAAACTCACATAGCCAGGAACACAGATAAGCAAAGACAACACAGGATAAAGTCATGTTTGCTCCCAGCAGCTGCTGCAGTCAGCATGCATTTCTTTTAAACTCTCTTCCCAGGTGTGGCTAATGAAGGGAATCAGAGCCACGCAACCCACATTGCTCTCTTCTCCATTCCTTCCTGCATGCCCTAGGAGGAAGAGTGGGGTGGGCCTGGGTCTTCCTTTGAACTTCCTCTCCCTTGTTTTACCTCTTTCCTGCTCTGCCCAGCCGTACTTTGCCCTTCCCCAGCCTCCTCCACAGCCAACGGAGCCACACTCCCACCCCCTGTCAGCCGTTCGTCTTCCTCCTCGGATTCAGACTCTGACAGGGGCATGACACCCACCCTCTTGGAATTTTTTTAAATCCAGAAATCATTAGTTCAGTCATTTTGTCTTTCAATCAGAAGTCCATCTAAACTTCAGAGCTTTCCCTGGTTGTTTCACTGCACGATCTTCATAGATCCATAGTTTGGAATCAGGAAAAGGGATGATGATGATGATGATGATGATGATGATGATGATGATGATGATGATGATGATTATTATTATTATTATTATTATTATTATTATTATTATTATTATTACAGTATACACAGCAAATGAGATAACCATGCTGGGTTTCATATCACAAATCACTAGTCAAACATTTCCCAAGTGTTTAGGACTGCATGATGTATCGGAGGATTATGCGAACAGATCCCAGGAAGGTGGCCTTCTGCAGCTGACCAACTATTATGATGATGATGATGATGATGATGATGATTAACCTGCTGCAACTTGTTTTTTTTTTTTTTTAAACAGACTTTATTCAGTTTTCACATTAAAAACAAAAATCTCTTTTTAGTGGACAACATATTTCCGGGTCATCATCTTTACATACAAATATGACAGAAATTATACATTGATATATGCATACTTAATTCTATTATTACCTTTTCCATTCCAAATTTTCAGTAAGGAGAGAAACAAACACATTAATTCTAGCCTCTTTCATTAATTTCAATCAATTTTGTTTCATTTCAATTATTTCAAATATAATCCTTTAATATTTATTTTTAAACGTAAAGATAAACAATATATATTTGCCTAATAAATAATAATAAGGTTTAATTCTAAATTCTTTCATTAATCCCAATCTAAACATTTTTAAATTTCATTTCAATTATTTCAAGTATAATCCTTAATATTTATTTTAAAAATAAAAATAAACAATATATATTTGCCTAATAATAGTAATAATGAAGTTCAATGTCTCTCCTTGCTTTTAATAATCTATATTAAACTTATTAAGCTTATTAATTTAGCTGGTTCTTTAGTCTGTCACATTCCCTTTCCATTACACTTTTTTTTTAATAAATTCTAAATTAATACAGATCTTAACACACCCACACAAAAAGAAAAAAGAACAAGTATAAGTTTCCCCTTTTACTATTTTAAGTGTTCCACCTTAATGATTAGAATATACCTTTATTCCCTCATCTTAATTCCCAATAAACCATTAGTCATTACATCTTCTCAATTGGATTCCACAGCATATTTCCCCCCCTTTAATAAGAGTTATCAGTATCTATATTACCCTATTTTCTAAATATTTTTAATTGCAGAAATATTCTTATTACCCCTTGTCACCCTGCAGAATCCCCCCCTTAATTCATCAACCATTATCTCTGAAAAGGCAATTTCTTTTCAACATTTTACTAGTTCTATGTTTCTCTCTTTCACACGCATGTTTCCCACTGCTTCTCCTCCCCCTCTCTTGCCCATGTCTTTTCTCATTCTTTCTGCATTTCCTGACTTCACAAGTATTCCTTCTTTTAATTGTAAAGAAACAATTTCCTTTCAACATTTTACCAGTTCTGTGTTTCTCCCCTTCACATGCGTGTTTCTTACTGCTTCTCCTCCCTCTCTTTTCCCCATAACTTTTCTCATTCCAATTTATCTCCTTAATATCTTCCCTTCCCCTTTTCTGCTGAATCTTCCTGCGTCTCCTAACTTCACAATTATTCCCCCTTTTAATTGCTTTCCTGAAATTCAACTTTTTAACCTTCCTTCTTTCCCCACTTCTTTGTAACGTTCTTTGTGTTAATTGTCCATTCAAAGTGTCTTCTCCTTGAGTCAATTCCTGCTCCTCTGAGAATCTTTCTTCTTGTTCTTCAATCGCCATTTCCATTTTTTCTAGCACAGAGCAAAGTGATTCGCCTCTTTCCTGTAGTAATTCTCTCATATTTTTAAGTTCCATTTTTAAATCCCAGAGAGATATCATCATTCTTATATTTTATGATCCTTAAAGTCCACAAAAAGAAACCACTTTTACTTTCCTTCTTTCTTCTTTCAATTTTTTAAAGTTCTCAGCTATTCCAGTCCAGGGTCTAAACCAAAAACATCAGTCCCACAAACAATCTTTCCTTCCTTGCTTTTTCCTTTATTCTGGTTCTGCTTTCACTTTCCAAAATTCTTATTTTGTTTCAATATTTCTGTAATGTTATATCCATATCAGTTCATTCAAAAACAAAATGTTTTCCTTTTTATTTGAACTAAATTTTTATCAAAAGGTGACACTCTCCATTATACGAAGTCTTCACTTTTCCCCCCCTGTATTTTTATTTAAGGTTTTTCGAACCTCAATATTCCAACACAATCCAGTCTCCAATTTGTAAACTTTATTATTATTATTCTTTGACAATCTTAAGTCCAGCTTTAATTTTATACTTGATTATTCCCAAATTATTTTAGTCCAATTTCATAAAATCTTTAATTCCAGCTTCTTCCTTTCCCGGTTCGAAGCCCCATTTAGCTGACAAAAATATTTTCCTTTTTTTCTCTGTCTCTTTGTAATTTCGCCGCTCACGTTTTTTTTCTTAAAAGTTCTATGTTACCTTAATCCCGGGGTACTTTTATTTGGTTATGTTGCCCAGTTGTCCCGGTTCAGATGTTATCCACCTCTTTCTTCCCTCCTGCACAAATCTTAGTCAAGCTGAGTCATCCTCTTCGGGATGGCCATTTTAGACCATCGCTGCAGTCGTCTTCGGGAGGAAAAAAAAAACAAGCCCGGGGGGGGGGGGGATGCGGCTCCCCACAAACAGGCTTGTTGCTTCCTCTTACTCCGCTGCCCCTCCAAGGCAGTTTCAGCCCCTAATCAGGATGATTGGGGCTCTCCGACGAAAGAGCACGAACGATAGCCGCAGAGAGTTGCAATCTACCGCCCGTCGGCGAGGAGGCTCCGCCTTCTTTCTTAGTTGGGGAGGTTCTTAAAGAGACCAGACCTGGTCAGACTTATCCATGCCTCTCTTTTACACAAACACACACACACACACACACACACACACACACACACACACACACAAAGTGAGTGGGGGGAGAGGGGAAGATAGAGAAAGAGGCAGAGAGAGAGAGACAGACAGAGAGAAACAGAGAGGGGAGAAAGAGAGAGAGAAAGAGAGGGAAAGAGACAAAAAGAGGGAATGAGAGAGGAAGAGAGAGACAAGAAAGAAAAGAGAAAGAGAAAGAAAGAAAGGAGAGAAAGGAAGCAAAAGGAAGAAAAGGGATAGACAAAGAAAGGGAGAGATGGAAGGAAGGGACAAAGAAAGAATAAGAAAGAAAGGGGAAGAATGGAGAAAGTGAATGAGATATATGAATGGATAGATAAATACATGGAAGGAAGGAGGGAGGGAAAGAGAAAAAAGGGAGAGGAAGGAAGGACACAAACCCTGGTTTCAGAAGACTTTGAAGCAGCAATCTAGGGCTGGCCTGCAAGGGTTAGAACACTGTGTGTGTGTGTGTGTGTGTGTGTGTGTGTGTGTGTGGTTGTCAAACCTCCAAAAACAGGTCAAGGAGCTCTGGGGAGATCAGTCATAAATTAGAACACTTGCTAAGCAATTGGCCATGTAGTGAGGACCACTTGTATTTGGTTTGCCAGTCACATGGCCAACAAGACATGCCCATCTGGTCATGTGACCACCAAGCCACGCCCACAAATTAAGCCACGCCCACAGAACCGGTTGTTACAAAATTTGAATCCCACCCCTGGATGGAACTGAGACAAGATTTCAGCATTAAGTGATAACCAGCCGGTTCCTTATCATGACCCCATTAACACGCATTTCTCCCCTCTTCTTACACCCATAATTTTAAGGTGTGATATCAGAACAATCTTGATAATTTCAGGTGAACTGAAAGCCTTGGAGCTGCTTCCTAGGAGCAGAAGGCCCATTGCTCCATCCCAGGGAGGGTGAAAGGGAGGCATGGAGAGCTCTGGCCAGGTCCGGCCTCCTTAAGAGCCTCCCAGATTATGGAGCTGCCCCTTCAGGGGACACTTTTCCCCAAGCAGGACGAGCGGAAGCTTCTTTCCCCCAATGGGGCCAAAAGGACCTCCGTCCACTCACGATTCAATCCCATCCGATACAGTCCAAGCCTGGATTCAAGCCCCGGTCAGCAGAATTGCCGCCTTCGTTGCTCTTCTGGGCACCAGGAGCAAACAACCAGAAGCTACTAGCGACACATTTCCCAGCCCTTGTGGGTTTCTCACCCCTTTGATGGAGACCCTTAATTGTACGTGGTCCACAAAATGGAACAATATTGAAGCCTCCCAAGCAGCCTA
>NW_020719380.1:2880-14208 GCF_900518725.1 Notechis scutatus | reverse complement strand
TTTCAAACTTCATCCAATTTTGCATGCAAGATCTTTGTTATTCAGATTATTCAGATCATATTTGAAAAATAATGATAGGGCTTTTTTTTTTTTTAAAAAAATGTTTTCTTCATATAACAAAGCCAATAATTATATGTAAAAGGATGGAACATGAGGGGAGGTATTTCATAAAAAATATGAAATACAAAAAAATAAATAAATATTTTTTCATTTTTTAACTGTCCAAACAAGAGGGAAATGAGAAAAAAATCCAGATTACAAACTGAGCAATGTGGTATATGCAGTACAATGCCGTGAAATATGTGGAGATTTCTTCATTGGGGAAACAAAACAACTCCTTCATAAAACATTACAACATATTTTTACTTGAAGTCAAAAGATTTATCAAACTATATGTACCAATAACAACTCCAAAAACCAGAAAAAACAGATTACCCATAACAATAAGGAAGCTTCAATCCAAAAAGAGATAACTTTGGCGGAAAAACAAATCTGGTCACGTTGACAACTTCAAAAGCCAATACAAAAATTTATGCCACAATATAAAGACTGAATGCACCAATTATTAAATTAAACAAGAGGAAAACCTTCTATGCACCAATTCCACCCGCACTTTCTACAATTTTGTAAACAACAAACTAAAAGACTCAAGGTCCATCCGAACCCTGAAAGGACCTAATGGTAAAGACTGCAATGATGACACTATTAAAGCCAACCTCTTTAACACATTCTTTGGCTCAGTATTTGTAAACAGCAATGGGTCATGCCCAGTATTTCCCAGTCGAACCACAGATAACTACAATGATCTAATACATATTGATTTTACAGAAGACAATGTTGAAAAAGCACTGCGCAATCTAAAACCATCCCTATCTATTGGACCGGACGGAATAAGTGCCTACTTCTTAAAAAAGCTATCTACTGCCATAGCCGAACCTCTAAGCATAATCTTTGAAAAATCTTTCAAGAAGAGCTCCTTGCCAAAACAGGAAATTACATAAGAAAATAATTGAACTGGATTAGGCTATTATCTGTCTGATGGGAGATTTTAATGGAATAATAAATGACAAATGGGACTATAAAACACAAAAAGCAGCAAAGAAAGCTAGAAAGACATTGCCAAAATCCTTCTTTCGAATGGTAGATGAGATAAACTTAAAAGATGCATGGAGAGAGAGAAATGTGGAAAATAAACAATATACCTTTTATTCAAATAGATATGGATCATGGTCTAGAATAGATATGATATGGATGTCAACAGAATTGCTTTCTAACACACAAGACATTGAAATAGAAGCAAGTACCTGGGCAGATCACAATCCAATAACACTTGTATGGAAAAGACAAAAAAGGAGACCTAGATGGATTTTAAATAATACGATATTAAAGGAAAAAGATTTTAAACAAAAAATTGAGAGAGAATTGACTTTTTTCTTTAAAGAAAACACAAAAGAGGATACATCATTACAGAACCTCTGGGACACGATGAAGGCTTTTACAAGAGGCTTGATAATGGACGATACAAGGAAAAGAAATATAAAACAGAAAAAAAACCTTTAAAATATTGGAAGATAACAACAAGAAGTTGGAAAAAGAACTACAGATATTTCCACAAAAAAAATTAAAATGGACATAACTAAACATAAAATGGGGCTAATGGAAAAAGAAGAAATAGCACAAAAAATTAAAAAATGCTAAGCAGAACTATTTTGATGATGCAAACAAACTAGGCAGATGGCTAGCATATAAATTGAGAAAGGAAAGAGACTCGAGAAGGATAAATCAATTGATAAATGAACAAGGACCTGCCAAGGAGACAGATTAAATATAATATGAGAATAATTTTAGATACACTGGAATACTATGAGGCACATTTGGAAAAGCAAATGGCTCTGATGTTTTTTAGATGCACAAAAAGCTTTTGATGATGTGAATTGGTGTTTTTTGCTGTTAAAATTGGACCAAATGGGCTTTGGTAAAAAATTTACTCAAGCCATAGAAACAATATATAAACAATATAAACATATAAACAATATAACAAACTGCAAAGGTTATGATAAATGGAGAATTAACAGACTTTAGATATAAGAAAAGGGACTAGACAAGGCTGTCCACTGTCGCCTCTGTTGCTTGTGTTAACACTGGAAGTGCTGAATAGGAACATCAGAGAAGAAAAAGAAATAAAAGGAATGAAAATTAAAAAAGAAGAGTATAAATTACAAGCTTTTGCAGATGACCTGGTATTTATATTAGAGGATCCACTGGAGTCAGCACCTAAACTGATAGAAAAGATAGAAGAGTATGGGAAAGTAGCAGGAAAATAAAGATAAAACAAAGATTTTAGCAAAGAACGTGTTAGTAAGACGAAAGAAAGAATTGGAGGATGTTTGGGGGATCCAGGTCACAAATAAGGTTAAGTATTTAGGGATACACATAACACCAAGATGTAGCACACGTAAGGAGGATAATTATCTTAAACTTAAACAACAGATTGTGACAGACTGGATAAAATGGGAAAATTTACAATTATCACTGATTGGGAGAATATCTACAATTAAGATGAACACATTGCCTAGAATCTTATATTTATTCCAGACAATTCCAATCAGATTAGGAAAGAATTTTTTGAAGATTTAAACAAAATAGTGCTAAAATACATTTGGCAGGGAAGAAAATGAGAATAAAACTTAAATTGCTACAAGATGCAAGAATAAGAGGAGGATTGGCTTTGCCCAATTGGGAATTATACTACCAAGCGACGAGTTTGATGTGGGTAAAGGAGTGGATAACATTAAAGAATACCAGATTTTTGAATTTAGAAGGATGTGACTTGCTGTTAGGGGGGCATCTGGTATAAGGGAACTAAAACACAGGGGTATTTTAGAACCCATTATATTTGAAAAGCATTGTTTCTAAACTGGGAGAAGATATTAATATTATTATAAAAATATTAATATTATTTTAAAATTCCACTATGGATATCTACTATTGAAGCTTTTTCCTATTCAAAAATATATAAAAAGGAACAAACAGTTAGATATGGTGAGATATTGAATGAAAAGGGTGAACTTAAATCTGTGCAAGCATTGGAAGAACAAGGTGTAAAAATGAATTGGTTTTCATATTTGCAAATACAATCTAGATTTGATAAAGATGTTAATACAGAAGGTATCTATGATAAGTTGACTGATTTAGATAAAATTTTGACAGGTATTGATGAAAAAGTAATCAAAAAACTCTATGGACATTTGCTAGAGTTTAAATTAGAGGAAGAACAAGTAAAAGTAACAATGATTGAGTGGGGGGAAAATTTGGATATGGGATTGACTTAGATAAATGGCAAAAATTGTGGTCTCAAAATTATAAAATGACAATGTCAACTGCATATAAAGAAAATTTGTATAAGATGTTTTACAGGTGGCACTTACCCCCAACAAGAATTGCGAGGATGTTCAAGAATAAATCGGATAAATGTTGGAAATGTCATCAGATACCTGGTTCGTATTACCATATATGGTGGACATGCTCGGATGCAAAAAAATATTGGACTCTATCCACACATGGTTGTAAAAAATTACAAAACAACACATAGACTTTAAACCTGAGATATTTTTATTGGGAGTTATACCGGAAATATATTGTAAAGAATTGAAATAGTTGATTGTAAATATTTTAACAGCGGCTAGAATTGTATTCACTAAGAATTGCAAAAAAGAAAAAATACCTATGCAGGAGGAAATTACTAAGAAAATCATGGATTGTGCCAAAATGAGTAAATTGACATTTCAAATTAGAGAACAAGAAGATAAACAATTTTATATGATATGGGATTTATTTTATCAATGGTTAGATAAAAAGACATGATAAAGAAATAGATTAGTAAGCCTTACAATAACAGTTAATAGATTGATATAGAATACAATATAAAATATATAACAATTGGATGAATGTATGTTTAAATCATAATTAAAATTAGAATATCTCATATAAAATGATGGAAAAATAGCTTAGTCAAATGAATGTTTAATAATTGATATTACATAAGCACAAGCTAGATTGATAAGAATTTGTATAACTTGTGAGTAATGGTAAGAAAAGGATAGCACAAAAGATTGTAACCAACTGACACACTGTATGTATATAATTGAAAGAGGGTTTTATGTATTTTTTTTTGTATGTTTGTTGTAAAAAATAAAAACTTTTTTTAAAAAAATGATCTAATACATAATGATTTTACAGTAGACAATGTTGAAAAAGCACTACGCAATCTAAAACCATCTCTATCTATTAGACAGGATGGAATATGTGCCTACTTCTTAATAAAGCTATCCACTGCCATAGCCGAACCTCTAAGCATAATCTTCGACAAATCTTTCAGGGCGAGCTCTTTGCCAAATCTATGGTCACAAGCCACAGTCATCCTCATCTTCAAAAAGGGAGAGCCCAGCCTAGTTGAAAATTACAGACCAATGTCTTTATGCTGCGTCACCTGTAAACTCATGGAATCAATTACTAACCAATACATTATCCTCCACTTAGAGACAAACAACCTACTCTCTAATAAACAATTTGGTTTAAATAAAAAACTATCCTGTAATCTGCAACTCTTACACTGCAAAAACATATGGACTACACAACTCAGATCAAAGCAATAGATGTAATCTACATGGACTTCTGTAAAGCCTTTGATTCAGTGGTACACGACAAACTACTCCTCAAACTAAAATCTTATGGTATCTCTGGACACCTGCATAACTGAATAGAAGCATTCCTGTCAAACAGACAACAAATGGTCAAAATTGGGAGCGTCCTATCAAATTCTGTACCTGTCAACAGTGGTATCCCCCAAGGCAGTGTTCTAGAACCAACTCTCTTCATACTTTACATAAATGACTTCTGTGATCATATTAAGAGTAACTGTGTTCTCTTTGCTGATGATGTAAAGCAATTCAACACCACAGACAATGCTGCTACCCTTCAAAAAGACCTTGACTATGTCAGAATGGTGAATCAAATGGCAACTTCAAATCTCAACAAATAAATGCTCTGTCTTACATATTGGCAAAAAAAAAAAAAATCAGAAAAGAAAAAACAGGCTCAATAGTCAAGACCTTGTTGATGATCTAAACTCTGTCAAGGATTTTGGAGTACTCATCTCTATCATCTCATTAAGAGTTGTCAACCTAACCTTACATAGCTTTTTCTCTGGTAATATCACACTACTAACTAGAGCATACAAAACATTTGCTAGACCAATACTCGAATACAGCTCATCAGTCCGGAACCCACCTTACGTATTTGATATTAGCAGAGTTGAGAAAGTCCAGAAATATTTCACAAGAAGAGTTCTCCACTCCTCTACTCGTTGCAGAATAGCTTATGCCACCAGACTTGAAATTCTAGACCTAGTCAACCTAGAACTACGTTGCCTTCAGTCTGACCAAATTATAGTACATAAAATTATATATTGTAATGTCCTACCAGCTTCAACCATTACAATACAAGAGCACACAACAGATACAAACTCAAGGTAAAACGCACCAAACTTGATTGCAGGAAATACGACTTAAACAACAGAGTAGTCAATGTCTGGAATACTCTACCTGACTCTGTGGTTTCTTCCCCAAATCCCAAAAACTTTAACCTTAGACTTACTACAATTGACCTCACTCCTTTCCTAAGAGGTCTGTAGGGGGCGTGCATAAGTGCACCAACATGCCTACCGTCCCTGTCCTATTGTTTCTTTTATTTTTCTTACATGTTTCCATGTATTCATAACTGTCATGCCCCTGGTGGAGACTGACTCTGAGGAAGAGGAGGAACAGCCAACAGGGAGTGGGAGTGTGGCTCCAGAGGTGGTGGAGGAGGTTGAGGAAGAGCAGAGGCCAGCTGAACAGTCAGTTGAGGATCCAGGCCCATCCCCTATCCATCCTAGGTCATGCAGGGAGGAGAGGATCAGGGAAAAGCGAGGTCTACTCAGGAGGAGATTATCATGATCCTCCTCGTGTCTTGCAGCTGGGAGCTACGTTTATAAGTTTGTAACTTCAGAGTTAGAATTGCTAGAGTGAAAGTTTAATGTTTACTTTGAAAGAGGTTTATCTTTGCTGGCATTCTTCCCATGGACTCTCCTCGGTTACTTTCCTGGAGTTTATGATTAGTTATCTTGGCTTGCTTCAGAACTTTCGTCAATGCGGGGTTTTTTTGGTTTTATTTTGCCTCATTATTTACTTTTGTGACTTTAAACTGTGCCTAATAAAACAGTGAAGTTAAGTTGAAGGCATTACCGGACTTTAATGTATGTTTTGGGTTTGGGGTTATTTTGAGAGACTACGGGTCATCACAATAATACTTATACCTATTATCTTGTAAGCAATTGACAAACCAAATAAAATAAATAAAATAAAATAAATAAACATGGCACAACATGAGAAAGTAAACCCATGAGGATATCTACAGTCTACATTTAAAAGACAAATTTTGAAGACAACGAAGTCCACATTTTGGAAAGAGAAGACTGCTGGTTTGAAAGAGGGCTGAAAGAGACCCTATGTCGGGGAGTTTCCGGTTTGTCGGCTTCGCGAGCGGCAGGGATTTGCGAAGCTGCGCGATCCCTGCCACGCTAGCCGTTTTTGGGGCTCCGAAGCAGACGTGTACGGAGCTAGGCTGCCCTGCAGGGGCAGCTGAAGGTAGGGGGGATCCGGAGAAGGGTTTGGGGGTGTTGCAGACCCCCTCCCCGGCCGGCAGAACCCCCTTTCCCAGGACGGTGCAGCGGCGGTCCGTAATGGCCGCCACAAAGAAGCTGGCAGCCGGGTAAGAATGCGCAGGAGGAAGTGGAGAAAGTGCTTGAGAGGAGAAAGTCTTTCTTGGTTCCTAGGACTCTAAGACATATTTAACAAAATTCCTGAAAAGTATGACTTTCTGAATGATACCTTTGAGAAGAGGAAAAAAGCGGCAGTTTAATGGTGCTGAAAGGATAGCTTACCCTCTTTTTTTACGGAATAAAAAGTGAACATTAAGAAACCTATTTTTTTTAGGTGAAAACTGGCTCTAAGCGGTGAGTGGGAAAAGAGGACTAAAAAAAAAATATTTGTATGCTAAGACCTTGTTGGAGGAGATGCCTTAAGGATTGAAAGACTAAAATATATTGCAATAAGATTTTAAGAAACAGATTTGGACTTTCTTTTTCTTTAATTGATACTACCCCAGGAGGAGAGAGTGGGAACTCTGTCTTGGTTTGGACTGACTGAGAACTTTGGGATTGTCTTATTTTTCCTTTGGAATATTCTGACTGTTGTAAAAGAAAAGAAAAGAAAAGATTTATAATGGCTTCTTCTATCGAGGAACTGAGAAAAGATTATGAGCAAGCAAAACAAAATGGTAAAGCTGGTTTGAAAGAAGCCTTCCTTTTTTTAGAAATGGCGCTTATTAACTATCAACAAACATTGCAACAGATGAAGACAGCAGAAGAAGAACAAAGAGAGGAAGCCATCTTTAATAAATCTCAGAACTTGACCAAGAGGGAAGGAAGAGGAAAAAGAAGAGAAATAAAGGACTTAAGATTTAAAAAAACATTTAAGAAAGGGAAAAACAAGGTGCAAAATCAATATAAGGATGGTAAACAAAAGGGAAGAGGAATACGACAGAGAAGGGAAGCCAGTAAGGCAGAGGCTAGAAGAAGGGGGGCTAGAAAGGTTTGTTGGGGGAAGAAAGAAAGGGAAAAGGTGGAGAAAAGCTACAAAGTTTTGAAATTAAATGAGAAAAAAGAAATTTTTTTTTAGGGATAAAGGATAAGTATAATTTCTTCAAAGAGATTTTGCAAGGTACATAAGATGATATTGTAGTATTGTATCAGAAATAGAAAATTTAAATGGCTTGAGAGTTGATAAGAGATTAAAATGTTGGAATGTTAATAATGATTGGTTTGAAAATATAATATGAGGGGAGATTTAGAATATTAAACTTTAATTAAAGAGTTTATTAAGATTATGGTATTGATGTTATAAAACTTTCATTATAGTATTTTGTTTTTAATATTTAAATCTATTGCTTAACTATGTATTTAATTGTTTTAGATGTATTATTCAGTTAGAATGTACCAAGCAAAATCGGATTGGGTATTTTAAAGATTAATTTGATTAATTTAGTGGGGAGATAGAAAGGCATCATACTCTGATTAGTGATTTCAGGAGAAATTTCTTTCTTTTTAAAAGGAATGAGACAAAGGTACAATAGAGAATGGACAAAAGATATAAATATAATGACTCAAATTAAGATGATTAATTAAGATAGAATCAAGAAGAGTGAAATATGTGGAGAAGTTAATATAGAAGACTTAGAATGGTAAATAAAATAAGTAATGATATGTAAGATGAGCCTGAATATAATTGAAGTCCATGAAAAGAGAGATACCTGGGTCCAAGTTACTTTCCAAAAAGATCTTTTTTATGTTTTGTGTGTTGTGTGTATATGTTGTTTTTTTGGGGGGAGAATTAATAAAACCTTGTAGAAATATAGAATGAGAATAATGGTAACTAAGTCGGAAAGAAGTAGATGAAATAATAATAATAAAATTGAATAAGAGTAAAGAGAAATAAAGGGAAATTGGATAAGAGGTTTTTGTATGTTTATATGGAAATGGTTTAAAACAGAATTATAGTTTATCTGACTTGTTAAATTTATAATGGAAAAAGGTTTAAACATGTAATGGATAATGATGACTTGTGTGTTTTGAAAATTAATAAAACTTGTTTTTTTTTTAAAAAAAAGAGACCCTATGTCAAAATTGATCAGCTCTCTCTCAACAGAGGGGGTGGGATACCACATCATCTATCTCCAGTCTACTACACAGTCCTTTAAAGCCAGTACTTTTATACCTGATCATCCTTTATTTTGCATTAGCATATGTTACCTGCCACGTTGATTGAATGAAATGCTTCTGCCTCCTCGGATCAAATTTTCGACCATCTTTGAGTTGGGAGGCATGCAAGGCCCTCAGAGCATGTGCCACAGCATAGACTGAATTGTAGATGCTGTAACTAAGTCCACCCATGGTGGTCTCAAAGACAGAATTAGGAAGAGTGTCCAGCTTCTCTTCTCCAGTGCAGATCCTTTCAGCATTCTCATCTGAAATATCACTAGAAAATGAGCATTCAAATACATCTTTCCAGAAATCCCTAATAAACCCATTGTCTTTTTCAAAAATTGGGTTTTTCGTCTGCATAAATTGTTGGAATCCTATTAGCTCTTTTGAATGAAGTGCAAAGGAAATTGCACCATGGAGAAAATCAATGGGCAATCATCTTTGCATTAGAATAGAGGTGAATTCCATTTGAGCTGGCATGATCCAAACTTTGGCTTTTCTCTCCTTTGGAATATCATCAGAATCTAAAAAAGAGATCATCCTCAATATCACTATGCTTGAAGTTTCACCATTCAAGATCACAGCAATGACTGTACTCCCCATGATTATTCTATATAATTTATCTGCTTCCTCCACCATTTCAGCAGCTTCATTACCATACATCATTTGGGGAAGACATTCTGTAAAGTCAAAGCAGATTCCTCTCTCTGAAAACATGGAAAGACACTTTTGAATGAACCTCTCTCTATCTTCCTCAAACTGAGAAATCATTCCAACCCAGATCCATCCAAAATGCAACAGTAAGTACAGGATTCCGTTAAGTTGGTGGATCTCGTCAGGGAACATCCATTTTACAAAAAGTGCTGAATTGTCATTATATGTCAAGGATGGTGATCTAAATGTGATCTAAGTGGGGAAAAGACAGAAGATCCAGAGTTTTTTTAGAAAAAATATATAAAGGACTAATGCATATATCTTTATGTACTAACTGGGCCTGAGTGGGTGTTCCAGGAAAGTTCCTAAAAATGAAATTTTTACCAAATAATGTCTGCAAATTTAGTACTGCTCATCAAGCAAAAAGTAGAATCCTTTCTTCGTAATCTTCATATCTACTAACTTCCTCATCATTAAATAACGCATATTTTTTGCTTCCAGAATCCTTTTCATAAGAGTGATTATCAGGACTCAACATTTGAAAATAATACACTTGTGGACTTTCCATCTTGCTCCATATTTTACTCACCTGGGGAAATTTATAGTTGCACAGAGTGGTTGCCATATTGAGACAGGTTTTAGTCTGGGGTCCTCCAATGATGGCCACCATATTTGTCTGGTCATTACATTTGTAATTTGGGATAAATTTATCTTTTGTAGATAGAAATTCCATTGCTAAAAGGTAAGTTGTATAATCCTCAAGATAGTTGGTAGCGATGTGGAAACCGAGGCTAACATTGGACAAAATCCCAGAATTTTCATTGATGTCCTTTACAGCAAATGCCAGAGCCAAAGTGTGTTGGTAATTTTGGGTGAGGAACCTTCAGTGAGAATTATAAACTGAATGAATATACTTCTGCTTTAGATTCGGACAGTAAATATTTTAAGTGTGTGTGTGTGTGTGTGTGTGTGTGTATACACAAACACATTTCACGCCCCCAACTACCTCAATCCCAACTGCTGCCGGACTTAAATGCAAACTACTCAATGCAAGAAGCCTCGTGAATAAAATACCTGAATTTCTCATCCTCTTAAATATGGCTAACTTCGACATTATATTTGTCTGTGAAACATGGCTCAATGCATCTCTCCCCGACTCCATTACCACAGTAAGAGACTATCATGTTTACCGATCAGATCGTGAAAATCGTCGAGGAGGTGGTGTTGCTATATTCTATAAAAAATCCTTACATCTAAAAAATATCCAAGTTACCCAGGAGCTTGCCCTTCCTGAAACCATCATCTGTGAACTATCCTTAAATATCACAATTCGATTCTTACTATGTTACAGAGCACCTGATTATGACATCGAACATGTAAACAAGCTAAATACACTACTAACATGGGCTACATCCTGCCCATACCCTTTTATCTTTCTTGGAGATTTCAATCTACCTCATATTGACTGGACCCTAAATAATTGTACAACTGAAATCATACACACAACCTTCTACAATGCTATTACAAATCTAGGTCTTGAACAACTAGTAACCAACAACACTAGACTGAACAACTGCCTCGATCTCATCTTCTGCAATAGTTTGAATTTAATTTACCGAATACAAACCAAAGAACCCTTTTCCAGTAGTGACCACAATATGATTGACTTTTGCCTCAACATACGTCTACACAAAAATCACCACAATGATGTCATCCCTAGTTGTAACTTCAAAAAAGGCAACTATGATCTTATAGATAACGATCTCTCATCCCTCGATTGGCAATCTCTATTCACTGGATGCAATACTGTTGAA
>NW_020719379.1:0-14215 GCF_900518725.1 Notechis scutatus | reverse complement strand
TGGCAGTGCTCCTCCTGTCCCTCCTTGCACAAAGGCGGAGGTAGCGGTCCTGGTGCTGGGTTGTTGCCCTCCTACGGCCTCCTCCATGTCTCCTGATGTACTGGCCTGTCTCCTGGTAGTGCCTCCATGCTCTGGACACTACACTGACAGATACAGCAAACCTTCCTGCCACAGCTCGCATTGATGTGCCATCCTGGATGAGCTGCACTACCTGAGCCACTTGTGTGGGTTGTAGACTCCGTCTCATGCTACCACTAGAGTGAAAGCACCACCATTCAAAAGTGACCAAACCATCAGCCAGAAAGCATAGGAACTGAGAAGTGGTCTGTGGTCACCACCTGCAGAACCACTCCTTTATCGGGGATGTCTTGCTAACTGCCTCTGCTTTCCACCTGCTGTCTATTCCATTTGCACAACAGCATGTGAAATTGATTGTCAATCAGTGTTGCTACCTAAGTGGACAGTTTGATTTCACAGAAATGTGATTGGAGTTACATTGTGTTGTTTAAGTGTTCCCTTTATTTTTTTGAGCAGTGTAGTTTGCCATTCCTTCTTCAACTTTCTAATTTAGAATCCAGCCCTGGGAATCCCTGGCACTTCCCATTCAAGCACTAACCAGATCCCTCCCTGCTTAGCTTTTTGGGGATCAGTCATGGAGATGCAGAGGCATCTACAGGAAAACTATTCAGCTTTAGGCCGAAGGAACTTCACTTCCTTCTAGCTGACCGCAGGGAGGGCAGAGCATGGACAAGGCAATCAAGCGAGATCCCTCTCGGTATTGATACAATTCCTTGGACAGAAATCCTTTGGGGATCAGGAAAGTGTTTATCTTCTCCCAGCCCTTTTAATATATTGTTCTAATATTTTATAACTTACTTACCTATTAGAAGTATTCCTACACTGTACTTCATCAAAAGAAAAATCCTTTCAGTAAAGTAAAAAGAACAAAATTGCAGACAAACAAGATGAAAACAAACAATTAGAGAATGCCGGAGAGACCCTAAACTTTCCAATATTATATTTTGTCATCTGTGTCATGCAAAGGTGACCCCAATCCTCAACTCATGGAGCTCATCAAGGAGAACACTGCCGTGTGTGTGTGTTTGTGTGTGTGTGTGTGTGTGTGTGTGTTATTAAAATCAGCTTAGAGATCAAAAATGGTAGCACTTAATCATGGAGAAAATGACCAACTTGGACTTCGAAGTATTTTGCAAGTATATGACTGCACGTCTCTATGGTTTATAAAAGCACGGTTGGCAGAGTAGTCACCCTACTAACCCTCGGAAGTAATCAAAAGGGCTCCACTGGATACCTAGAGTGACAATGAGTAAACCTACTTGACTATTCTCATTGTTAAGTAACAGTCAAGACTCCATGGTCCAACAGGTGTGTGTGTGTGTGTGTGCCAGGTCGACTATGTAAGGAGTCTTCTGCCACCGATACCGCAGCCATTCTCTTTTCCTCTTCCCTCTCTGCATATGTAGTACATTTAAATCTGTTCTAGAAACTATCTTCAAAGTTTTGCTTTGAAGAGTAAGGTAGCAATAAAGGAGAATATTCTGGGTTGAACTGGGGGGGTCCTTGGCGCTCTCTGAGCCTGCTTGTTTTCTTGCAGACGTTTCCTTACTCTTAACTAGGTATCATCATCAGTGCTGGAGACTAGCACTAGCACAGAGAGCACCAAGGACCCCTCAGAGTGAGGTAGGTTTGTTTAAAATTATTCTTCCAGAATTGATACTTATTTTTTTATACTATTTGTATGAGTAAATATAAAACATATGTATGTATAAATATCAACTCAATTGCGATACATGGAGCATTAAAATATTATTCACTTCAGGCTGGTGCTTTCGGCTTCGTGCTTGTGTGAGCAAAGCGTGATTGGAGCTGCTGTCTCTCTATAAATACTGGTGGGGAGGTTGGCTGTGTTGTTATTTCTTGCTTGGTTGATGGAGTTGGTGTTTGCAGATTGGTTGGCTTTTCCGTGATGTGATATCCTGAGCGGGTGGCTGTGATGTGCCGCTCAGGATATCACATCGCGGAACTCAGGAGGTTACACCACAAAACCTCAGGATGTTACAACACAGCCAACAACACAGGATGTCACAACAATAGAACTCAGAAGGTCATCACACAGCCTATGACCCAGGTCATTACAACCCAGGAGATCACAGCACAAGACCCAGGATGTCAAAACGATAGAACTCAGAAGGTCATTACACAGCCCATTACCCGGGTCGTTAAAACACAGGAGGCTGATAGACACACAGCCAATACCTCAGCCACACATGTTCTTACGAAAAAGCCAGCCAATCTGAAAACATCAACTCCATCAACCAATCAAGAAATGACAACACAGCCAACCTCCCCACCAGTATTTATAGAGAGACAGCAGCTCCGATCACGCTTTGCTCGCACAAGCATGAAGCCGAAAGTACCAGCCTGAAGATGGCGAGTGGGACCTCGTCGAAACGTCGCCAAGATACTCTCAATCTGACACGGGAAAAGACCCGAACACGCCAAGACCTGCATACCTGTACCCGTGAAAATCTATGAAAAGATTATAGATAGATATGGAAATATATATATATTCCCTTTTATGAACCCTAGTACAAAGAGAGGCATCTTCTCCTCATTCCTTCAACCCACAACAATGGCACTGTGTCAAAAGTCATTCTTTTGCAGCTATGAAAGCAGGGAAAGCTCAAAGGTGGCACGTGAAATAAAAAGTTCCCTTATCCTGCAGGTCTGTCCCGTGTAACGGGCTGATACAATTTTCTTCTTCTACCCTTGCTTCAAAATGGGCAGCATGAACTACAGTGCTAACCAGGGGTGGGATGCTACCGGTTCTGTCCTCTATAGAACTGGTAGCGCTGAAGAACCAGTTCTGTGTCTGCTGCTGTTTGGCCCACCCACCCGCCCACCCAGGCTCTTACCTGACCTTTATTTCCTGCTTTTTCAACCTCAGCTGCTTTGCGCAGCACAGCTGAGGTTGAAAAAGCAGGAAAAAAGTGGCTTTTCAAATGCTGCGCACCCGCGTGCAGTGCTTTCCAGTTGTCCGGGTGGCACAGCTTAAGGTTTTTAGCATGCGCGCATAGTGCGTATCTGGTCCACAAACTGCACATGCAAAACATAGTCACCGAACCGGTAGTAACACCGGTTGAATCCCCACTCCTGGTGCTAACCATACCCTAAGCTGCCCAAGACGGCAGGTGGGACCAGCAGCTCAGCTGCTCACTCGCCTGCAGGAACCCCAGGGGAAGCCCCCCCCCCATGGCCTCAGAGGACCTGCCTGACCATGTCATGTGACCGTGTCCCTTAGCCAGACATGGCGGGCCCAGGTGCTGTCATTAAGCAACGGCTTCCTGTGCGTAGTTAAGCTTAATTTTAGCCGCTTTATAGAAGTAGAAGTTATTTTTCACATTTGAAGAACACAGAAACTAAGAAAAAAAAGCACTGTCCCAACACCATCAACATTAAGGTGCTTCCAACACGAAACACTGAGACTAAACACACGGCAGATTCTGAGAATGCGTTAGGTTTTAACAGCTAAATAAAGCATAAAATGAGGCACATGAAAAGATGAGAGAGGAACCCAAGGAATGGAATGACAAAAAGACGCTGTCTAGCAATCGAAACGTGAGGCTCCTAACCGTTTTCTTTGTATCCCATTCCAAGGATGACTTCTGGTGCTCGGTAGTAGCGCGTCACGACGTAAGGAGTCATCATGAAGCTGGTCCCGGCTGTTCTGGCCAGCCCGAAATCTAGAATCTTCAGTGTGCAGTCAGCTTTCACCACAATATTGCTAGGTTTTAAATCCTTTGAAGAGAAAGACGTGAAATCCAAGGAATATCAAAAGCAGGATACAAAAAAGAAATCAGCTCAACAACTACGACCACGCTTGGCAGCATCTCTGTGAAAATAGCACAAAATGTACTCCTCTTTAATAACTTCTGCAAGTTATTACATGCATTCTTCTTTCAGCTCTCAGGAGGAGGGAAAATACACAGCTCTGAAATTGACAGGAAGGGCTGTTGCTGGCATCGGCCCTTCCTGGAGGAGATGTAATGCCCTTTGCATTTCTCATTTAATAAGGAACAGGGGATTAGTCATGGAGCCGCTTACAAAGCGACTTGATGCAGTAGTCCTTTCCTACTCTCTAGTTAATAAAGTTAAGGCATGAGCTAACTGAGAGAACTTATGTAAAAAAGTAAATTCTTCCTTCAGTGGAGTTCAACTCTAGACAGAAAACAGGACGAGGTGAGCTAATTCTACTGTCAAGCCCAAAATTGACATATGTGTAGCCATTTTAGTGAGGCTTAATATATATATTATTTTCCTTACTTTCTCTGTGGCAGTCATGGGGGAAGGGTTTCGGGCTCGCCACATTCCTAAGGGGGGAGGAGTGGAGATAGAGTTGTCTAGGCTAGGTGATCTTCCTTCCCGTGGGAAACGAGCTGTCCGTGCTTGGGCCCCTGGAGGTGGAGATTTATGACATCAAGCATCATTGAATTATTTCTATTGGAGAATGTGACTTTGGGGGGTTGTTTCTAACTTGTAATATTGTGGGGTAATTCCGGGTTGTGTCAGATCCGGAATTACCATGGACTTTGCCAATTTGATACTTTTCTAAATAAAAGAAATCTTTTTTGAAGATGGACTTTGTATTTTTCTTTTAAAATGGATTTCATCCCTTGGAAACCTGATATCTAGTTTATTCTAAGGATACCCTAGCAGAATCTTGCAAGCCTGAAAGTTCTGCCACCACTTTCAGTTGGCTTGATCCATCAGGATGGATCCCTCCCAACGACCTTTCTCTGATGGTTAACCCATTGGGGGCTCCTGCAAATCTTGTCTGATTGCTTTCTAAGTAGCCTCTCTTCCGGACTTCTTCACCAAGGTCATCCACTCCTTTCCTCCATGATCCTCTTCAGAATTTCCAGTCAGGTTTCTTTATAGGGCAAAGCCCTAATATTCCCTGATCCTCTCATCCAAATGCTTAATCGGATCCAACCCTGCTTAGCTTTTCCAATAGCACCTCTGGTTGGCTATGCACCACCTCCTTCTGGGAACTGCACGAACAGTAGAATTCTTGGACATTTTTAATACAGAAGACAGATGAAATGTGTTTTCACATCCACCATTACATCCAGAATATTTAGTGATCAATTAAATAGCATCCCTCTTAGAATAGAATGCAGTCATATTTATCATGCCTAGACTTCAGTTGTACCGAGAAGATGATTTAAGAATAAATCCAGTTAATTAAAAGCAAGTGACACAAATACTAGTCAAGTGTTATATTTGAGAGGAAGCCTGTAAAATTGGCCCAGATATTCTTTCAGGTATATTAAAATCTGCTTAGTTTAATAAAGAAAAGAAAATCACGAGACACGTAAAACGACAGAAATGACCTCACTAACCCTATGTATGATTCCAGCCGAGTGGAGGTGCTTGATGCCACACAACATTTGATACAGCAAGTAGGACATCCGTTCGTGGTCAAGCTCCATCTGGATGACTTGGCAGAGATTGGCATCCATGAGCTCCATCACTATGTAACTTGGGAAGGAGGGGAAACAGGCAGTGAAGGGAAATGGCCGAATGGCAGTCTCATCGTATCGTCAGTTGTGCATTACTATAGTTAACACAGGCTTCCCAAAATTTATACTTACACATCTTGGAATTCTTCCAGTGATTTCTGTGGAGTGAACACGTTTAACAGACCAATTATCTATGAAAAAGAAAAAAGGTACCGTAATAAGCATACCATTTTTGATTATCATTTATATAAAAAGTAAAAAATAAGCTGCAAAACTGGAGAATCTGATCAACTTAATCTTAAAGCACTAAAATCTCTATATTGTTCGCTAATTTACACCCAGTTTACAATACTGATCAATTTTATCCTTACTGTTGAAAAATGCCCAGATTTAGAATTCGATGGTCTAGAATGGAAAGAGAAAATCCTTCTCGAGTAGTTAGTACAAAATTAACTTGAATAAACAAACCATAAAACAAGAAAATGACAGGTGTGTGGCTACGAGAAAGTTAATACCTAAAAGGAACCAGTGAGTTATGCAGGCAGATATGAGGCCTCTCTCTCTCTTCCTTAACTATGCACGGTTTCTAAAACATAAAGAAGCTAAGAGAAAATTGTTCAACTGACTCCCAATTTAACTTAATGCCAGGTATAAATGTATATAGCTATATAATATCCTCCCAGAAAATTCAGACAAAAGAGACATGATCTTTGAAAAGTATTCCTATGTAGTCTACAGGGATTCCCCCATGCAAAATAAAACGGCCGCCCACTGCAGGATCCTAGTTCTTTTGTTTTTCTAGAAAACCAGGAAATTCAGGGCTGAGAAATCATTCACTCCCGGCCATATGTGAAGCCAAACGAAACTTTTTATAACCACCCATCTTTTCTCAGCTAGTGAATAATGAGCCATGGCAGTTTTGGGGCTAGATAGGAAGCAGGGAGGAGAGGCTCATGTCCCTCCTTCCCAGAGACTTGAGCTCAATCTGTGTGTGTGTGTGTGTGTGTGTGTGTGTGTGTGTGTGTGTGTGTGCTTCAACTCTTCTTAATTTATCTTTACCCCTGGAATGGTAAAGACAGCAAAAGAATCACTTCCTAAAGGACAACTTTGATATTATCTTTAAGTCTGCACAAATATACTTACATTTTTGTGGTTTACACACTTCATGAGGACCAATTCTCGATAGGCTCTTTTAGCATGTGTTTGATTTTGAAACGGTCGGCTGAGTTTCTTGATTGCAACATTTCTTTCAAGAAGAGCATCATAAGCTGCACTGTGAATAAAAGAAAACTGCCATCACTCACAAGCATGCAACCAAGCACCGCCAGAAATGGATTCAAAAGGTATTTATCAAAATTATATTAGCAGTACATAATTTCAGCTTAGATGACAGAATTCAATAAGGGCATACGCAAGAGCTGAAGCATGAATTTTAGGTATGAACCCAAGAGGAAATCTGGAGCCAGATCAGGCAGAGTGAATTCTACACTTACTGCAATATAAGCTATTAATATTTTTGTTCTTCTCCAGAGGAATGAGTACAGGGACACGGTATCGTCTATGGGACTAAATGATTCTGATTTTTTCCAGACAATAGAGCCCGTCTCTTCTTCAGTGCTCAAGGGCTTCAATTAGACATGGCTGCTGCCATTTACCTTTTTCCCCACCGAAAAGTTAACACTTAAAGAATTTAACAGAATGTACCACCCTGTTGAAGCACCATCTGGAATTAAAAGCAACTTCATGTGGAAAAAAAAAAGAACCTTGGAATGAAAGGCCACATAACAAAGAACCTCCTCTCTTTTCCTGAGTCCGTAGAGGCCCATGAGCAACCTCCAGTGAACAGGAATCCCATCTGTGAGGGAACAAATTGGAGTTTCCTCTTCTTTATTGCTTCCCATCTGAAACTCTGATTCTATTCAAGAAGAAGCTCCTTCGTCTCTATGGAGACATTGCGGGTGAGGGGAGGGGAGGGAATGCCTCTCTTCCAGGGAAGGGTGCTGGCTGGGGAAAAGACTGTTTCACTCTGTCCGGTCCAAAATGAGGGTCAAAATGATGGCAGGGTGTTGGATGAAAGGGACTGAAAGCCAGAATAAAAGCGGGACACCTTTACGGCAAGCAGAGTTGATCCTATGTAGACTACTTCTTCCGAGAAAGGAAATCAACATTGCTCCATCTTTGATTGTCTCCTCTTCTTCAATAAAAAGAGATTATTTCACTGGGGAAAATGCCTTACCATACTATCCCCTGTGCACCTGAACCAATCGGCTTCAGATTCTGGTATCGCTTTAATACGGTGAAAGTAGAATCTCCAATTTCAACACTGTAGAAGTTACTTTCACGCTTGCTTCTGCTCATGATGCCTCCAGCTGATGAGCTTAAGCTAAAGGACACCAACCTGCAACACATAAATCAACATTTTCCAGACTCTCACAAAATGGCACATAATCCTATCATGCTTTTCTTCACTACATAATTAAATGGAGAATGCTGCTAAATTGCATGTAGGAACATCAGGTACATACTTCATGGTTTACATTAGTTAAGTAATGAGCAGAATTATTTTCTGTTCAACTCTAAGAAAATTTGGCTTTCATTTCTAAGCCAATCTGAATTAAATTGCACATTCACATAAATGATTCTACAATCTCAACCTTTCATTCCTACATCCATAGTGTCATGTCAAGAATTTAGGAGCATGCAACCTGATTTTGCAACCAATCATCTGTGACAGTCCCACAAGGCAACAATGCAGAAAAAACAAGACTACCTCCCAGTTCTACCCTTTCCAGAGGCAGCTGACCCCAAATTGCTTAGCAAAAAAAAAGGGGGGGAGAGGGGCAACTAAACACCCTACTGAATATTGAACACAAATCACCGGGGGCCGATGGATGACATCCCAGAGTTTTAAAGGAGCTGGCAGAGATCATCTCAGAACCACTGCACCATATCTTTCAAAAATCCTGGAGCACCGGGGAACTACCAGAGGCCTGGAAAAGAGCTGATGTGGTTCCCATCTTCAAAAAAGGAAAAAAACAGACCCAGGAAACTATAGACCAATCAGGCTAACATCAATACCCGGAAAGATACTGGAAAAGATAATAAAAAAACAGAGCTGCCAACATCTAGAAACAAGTAAAGTAACAACTAGCAGTCAGCACGGGTTTGTTAAGAACAGATCATGCCAAACCAATCTTATTTCATTCTTCAACATAGTGACTAGCAAAATACTGTGGACATAATATACTTAGATTTCAGCAAGGCATTTGACAAAGTTGACCACAACCTACTTCTTAGTAAGTTAGAAAAAAGTGGAATAGATAGCACCACCACTAGATGGACTCGCAACTGGCTAACAAATCGTACTCAACCAGTAGTCCTTAATGGGTCTAAGTCTACATGGAAGGAAGGAAGCAAGCAGTGGGGTGCCACAAGGTTCTGTCTTAGGCCCAGTACTCTTCAATATCTTCATTAACGACTTAGATGAGGGAATAGAAGGGGAACTTACCAAATTTGCAGATGATACTAAGCTGGCAGGAATAGCTAACACCCAAGAAGACAGGCTCAAGATCCAGATGGATCTTGACAGACTAGAACACTGGGCCATATCTAACAAAATGAAATTCAATGTAGAGAAAAGTAAAATCCTCCACTTAGGCAAGAAAAACCAAAAGTACACATATAGACTGGGTGAAACCAGGCCCAATAGCAGTAACTGTGAGAGGGATCTTGGAATCCTAGTAGACAACCAGCTAAATATGAGCTAGCAGTGTGCAGCAGCAGCCAAAAAAGCCAATGCAATCCTAAGTTGCATTAACAGAGGGATACAATCGAGACCAAGGGAGGTACTAATACCACTCTATAAAGCCACACCTAGAGTACTGCATCCAGTTTTGGTCAACACATTATAAAAAAGATGTTGAGACTCTATAAAAAGTACAGAGAAGAGCAACCAGGATGATTAGGGGACTGGAGGCTAAAACATGATGAACGGTTGCAGGAACTGGGCATCATGTCTAGTCTAGTAAAGAGAAGGACCAGGGGAGACAGGAGAGCAGTCTCCCAATATTTGAGGGACTGCCACAGGGAGGAAGGGGTCAATCTATTTTCTAAAGCGCCTGTAGGCCAGACAAGGAATAATGGATGGAAACTGAACAAGGAGAGATTTAACCTGGAAATAAGGAGAAACTTTCAGACAGTGAGAACAATCAACCAATGGAACAGAAGTTGCCCTCCGAAGTTGTGGGAGCGTCATCACTTGAGACCTTCAAGAAGAGATTGGACTGCCATTTGTCAGAAATGGTGTAAGGTCTCCCGCTTGGGCAGGGGGTTGGACTAGATGACGTACAAGGTGCCTTCCAACTCTGATTTATCTGTTAGATCTGTTAGAATATTTTCAAGCATTTTCAAAAGCCTCTTGTCCCACATCGCCATTTCAAATTATACCATGTTGGAGGAGGCCATTTGGCCTAATGTCATGCTCAGTGTGGGAATCCAAATTAAGGCATTCCTGACAAATTGTTTTTTATTGTATACAAACAGAGGAAAAGAATCTACCAAATTCCCTAATTGGCTGCACTGCACTTACCATTAGTGATTCTTTTTCCCCCTAAAATTCAACCTGAATCCACCTTCTTGTAGCTTAAATCCATTATTCCAAGTCCTGCATTCTGAAACGATAAAAAAAGGAAATCTCAGCCTTCTTCAATGTGACAACTTCATTCAGAGATCTAATCAGCGCTATCATCTCTAATCTGTGCAAAGCTATGTTTCCAATTCCTTCCATTTCCGGTCTTGGCTTCTAGTCCCTTTGAGGGCCCTCCTGGGAGTTGCTTTTAACCCCTTGAGTTTAACCCCAGGACAGGCAGCCTCAAACCACCCTGATCTTTGAAGCGCTTGTTCATATTCAGTTTGTAATCAGCTTCTATTCTTTTTCACACATGGTGTCAGCAAGGCAGGCACACCTCATTCTATACCGCACATTTAATTTGTAGACAAAACCTGGAGGGAAATGCAAAGGACACAGAAGTCACTGTTACTTTCAGCTGACTTGTCTCCTCCATCAAGATCATTTTGAATCCGGCTTCTGTGTTTTACAGGACCAGCTAAGCCACCCAATTCTGTATGGTAGGCATAATAAACCTTTAACTCGCCAGCTACGTTAACAACCTGAGCCTTGGAGAGCAGAGGGCCCAGGGTTCGCCCTTGGGGCGTTCTCCTGACCCCCCCCCCCCTTCCAGGTTGTCTTTATTTCCCTGCTTTAGGTCATTTGACATCCTTCCTTTCCTGATAATAATTGTGTCCCCTCCTCCGGGTAGGAATCCAAGGAATGCTCGGATACCGGGAGGGCTGAAGGGCCAGGGACGGACCAGGGCGACGCCCCCCACCCCCACCCCGGAACCAGCCAGGCCACTGAACCAGGATCGACGCGCTTCTAAGCCCTTGTTTCCCACCGCCATTCGCCGTAAGCCCGCTCTCAGCTCTGCGCGTCCGCAGGCTGCCTCGACTGCAAAAGAAAGAGCGGGGATCGTTTCGTGGTCCCTCACGGATGGGGGTTGCAGGCCAAGAGGCCCGAAGGATTGTGGAATTAAATCTGCATCTCCACCATTTTGAGGCGTGGGTTTCTTTTCCATTTCAAAATCTGACCTTAAAAATAACAAACCAGGACTTCATTCCCAGAGCGAAGGAAGCCGCCGCCGCCGCCGCCGCCATCCGCTCAGCTCTGCACCTGCCCGGACGCCGCCCCCCGCCGCCGCCTCAGCCCGGCCCCGAAGGAAGGAGGCCAAGGCCTCCAAAGGGCAGTTGGGCTCGGGCGGGGGGGGGGAGGCTCGGGCGGCGCAGTCCAGGCGCGGGACGGGACGGGGGTGGCACCCCGGAGCCGCCGCCGCCGCCTCTCCGCTCCTCACCTTGGCCGACCCCCACGCCCACTTCAGACAGGCCGAGGTCCCGCCTTGCTCGGCCCTGCGCACCGGCCACGGGCCCAGCAGCCCCCGGGCGCTCAGGTGCACCGCTCGCCGCCGCGCCCTCCGGGTCGGCGCCGACAGGAAGGAAGGAGCCGCCGCTGCCGTCGATGCGGCCTCTCTGGCCGCCGCCTCTCCTCCTCTCCGCGGAAGCGACTCCGCCCCGCCCCTTCCTCCTCTCCCTCCCCCCTCCCCCCCGGGCACCTGGAGCGCCAGCCAGCCAACAGGCCCGCCCACCCGCCTGACGTGACTGCGCGCCACCTGCGCCCGCCCCTTCCGCTGCCAGGAGGAGGAGGAGGAGGAGGGTGGGCGTCAGTCTCCGCGAGCTGCGCCTGTGCGGGAGCCTCGGGTTGTGGGGGTGGCAGGAATCCTCTCTAGCAGCAGCGAGGGGACCCGGGCGGCCCCTGGGGAGAAGGGGTGCAGGTTGGGCGACACCTGGCTCAAAAGCAGCAACCCTGCTGGAGGGAGTCCCAGTCACGGAAGCACGAGCCAGCAGCCAAAAAGGCTTAACCCCACCTCCCCAGATCCTCGGTTGCATGAACAGAGGCATTGAGTCAAAACCACGTGAAGGATTAGCGCCGCTTTATCACTGAGGCCCCACCTGGAATCCTGCATCCAGTTTTGGTCCCTGCATTGCAAAGCAGATGTGGAGACTTCGGAGGAAGTGCAGAGGATTAGAGGCCTGCAGAGTAAAGCATAGGATGGCCGGACTAGAGAAAAATGAAGGACTGGGGATGACATGATGGCAGCTTTGTTCCAATATCTGAGGGGCTGCCCCAGAGAAGGGAGGGGGTGTCAACCTATCCGCCAAAGCCCCTGAGGGCAGGAGAAGAAGCACTGGATGGAAACTCATCAAGGAGAGAAGCAACCTGGAATTAAGGAGGAATTTCCAATCAACCAGTGGAACAGAAGTTGCCTCCAGAAGTTGTAGGTATTTCATCACTGGAGGCTTTTAAGAAAAGATTGGATTCCAGCAGTCTGAAGTGGTACAGGGCCGTGATGGTGAACCTATGGCACGCATGCCAGAAGTGGCACGCAGAGCCATTTCTCTGGGCACGCCGGCCGTCACCCGTTGTTCTTCTGGTTTCTGGCATGCACATGTGCACCGGCCAGCTGGTCTTTGCGTGCGCATGCGTGCCAGAAACTGGAAGACCAGGGGGGGTCTGAGCTTCCTGGTGTGTGCCGGGAAGCTGCTCTTCCAGTTTTTGGTGCTTCCCCCCAGCGCATGTACACCCTCCCATTTCGGTACTGGATGTTGAGAAGGTTCACTAACACTGGTATAGGGTCTCCTGCTTCAGCAGGGGGCTGGACTAGAAGACCTCCAAGGTCCCTTCCAATTCTATTCTGATGTAGCTCTACAGCATCTGGGCGGACCGAGCCAGAAAAAGCAAGATTTTGCCCAATGTTGACAGAGTTAAACACAGATGGAAGTCCCCTTTGCACCTGATGGATTTCTATAAGAGATTCTTAAATATTTTTTTTAAAAAGGAGGGCATGAATATTCAATTATTCTCTCTACCACCCTTGATTTGAAGCCTGAACTTTTGTACAGTATTCTGGGTATGGTGTTTAATTTAGTTTATTGTCATTGCACCTCATACAACGAAATCAACCCCCATCTTCAGTGCATTAGTGACATTGAGCTGGCCACGCCTACCCTGACCACGCCCACACCCACCCACCCCTCCCCAAGGTCAAACACACCCCTGATGCAGCCCTCAATGAAATCGAGTTTGACACCACTGTTGTCAGCTCCCCAGAGTCACTATCTGTCAGCTAGATGGCTACAAAAAATTGCTTCATTAAATATACACTGCTCAAAAAAACAAAGGGAACACAAAAATAAGACATCCTAGATCTGAATGAATGAAATATTCTTATGAAATACTTTGTTCATTACATAGTTGAATGTGCTGACAACAAAATCACACAAAAATTATCAATGGAAATCAAATTTAGCAACCCATGGAGGTGTTTTTGGAATTACACTCAAAATTAAAGTGGAAAAAAACACTACAGGCTGACCCAACTTTGATGTAATATCCTTAAAACAAGTCAAAATGAGGCTCAGTAGTGTGTGTGGCCTCCACATGCCTGTATGACCTCCCTACAACACCTGGGCATGCTCCTGATGAGGTGGCAGATGGTCTCCTGAGGGATCTCCTCCCACACCTAAAGCATCCCCCAACTCCTGGACAGTGTGTGGTACTGTTGCAGCAGATCCTGTTTCCAAATCAGGACACAAGACCACGAAAGGTTGGAGAATACAGGTTTTCAGGCTACCTCTGGCGAGCACATGGAGGGTTGTGCAGCCCCCTAAAGAAATGCCACCCCACACCATTACTGACCCACTGCCAAACCAGTCATGCTGGAGGATGTTGCAGGCAGCAGAACGTTCTCCACGGTGTCTCCAGACCTTGTCACATCTGTCACAATGTGCTCAGTGTGAACCTGCTTTCATCTGTGAAGAGCACAGGGCGCCAGTGGTGAATTTGCCAATCTTGGTGTTCTCTGGCAAATGCCAAACGTCCTGCACGGTGTTGGGCTGTAAGCACAACCCCCACCTGTGGACGTTGGGCCCTCATACCACCCTCATGGAGTCTGTTTCTGACCATTTGAGCAGCCACATGCACATTTGTGGCTCGCTGGAGGTCATTTTGCAGGGCTCTGGCAGTGCTCCTCCTGTCCCTCCTTGCACAAAGGCGGAGGTAG
>NW_020719378.1:0-14216 GCF_900518725.1 Notechis scutatus | reverse complement strand
TGTTAGGGATAACATTGTTTTACCCTAACTGTTTTGGGTAAAGATAATAAAATGATGAATCATGGTTTGTCAGATAAAGTGTATGTGACTTTAAGCTAAAGGAATGTAATTAAGGGTGCAGCTGTAAAAGTACTATATAAGCAGCAAGGCACTCTCTGGCTCTTACTGGCTGGCTTATTGAAGACTGCATTCTTGCTGGATCGGGGAGGAGAAGAAGTGTTGGATTACTTTGAAGATATTTCTCAACGGAGAGAAGATAAGTTTTGGACAGATTTATTATATGTGTACTGACACTGGCTATTCAACACGGACTTTGCAATTAGAGTATCCCTGACAAGACTTGACTGAAATTGATATATGACTACTGGACTGTTTACATGACTATGCTATAATTCTTAAATGGAATAAATTATAATTTTTGATAGCACAAGCGTATCTGTATTTTTACTGCGTGTTAACTAGAAAACTTATCTCACACATTTACCTGTCTTCCTATCTGACTTCGCTGCACATTCTGTTTAGTTTGTTTTCCTTAACACCCGTTGGGGAATCCAGGCTTAACACCATCTATAAAACATTTTATATGCATTTTCTTTATAAGCTGCTGATTTCGTGATCTTAATGTTCCTGTTCCAGATCCTTTCCCATTCTGCTAGGGTAATGCTCCGTCCCACGTTTCTGCTCCACGCAATCATATTTCCTTTGACAATTTCTTGTTCTAGTTCAGTTTCTAATAAATGTTTGTAAATTTTAGATATATTTTTTTTGCTCGGTCCTAATAGAATTTTGTCTAAAGTCTGTAATTTATTGTAGATTCCAAATTCCTTAATATCTTGTTTGTATCTACTATGAATTTGAAGGTACACCCACTGATCAATTATAAATCCTCGCTCTTGTAATTCTTGTCGTGTTTTCAGTTTTCCTTGTGGGTCTAATAAATTTTCGTACTTAATCATTTTAGTTATATCCAAATTATTAGGGTGTACTATCGCTTCCATTGGAGATAGCCAAATCGGTATTTTTAGATAGAGTTTTTAATGTACTTTTTTCCAATGTCTTAATAGAGAGTCCCTGATAAAATGCCTATGGAAATATGATTGCCTGGGTTTCCCAGTTTCCCACAGAAAGGCATGCCATCCTTTCTGCATATCATGGCCTTCTAATATTAGTGTTCTTTTGTTGGTTAAATTCACCCATTCCTTTATCCATAGTAGGGTGGCTGCCTTATAATATATTTCCCAGTTTGGCAGGCCTAACCCTCCTCTGCTTTTCAAATCTTGTAGGGCTTTTACATTAATCCTAGCTTTTTTCCCCTGCCAAATAAATTTCAGTGTTATCTTGTTTAATTCCATAAATTTTTTTAAATTTAATTTGATTGGAATTGTCTGGAATAGATATAGAAATTTTGGCAGAATATTCATCTTAATCAGAGCAATCCTGCCCAATAAGGAAAGTTGTAATGTACTCCAGGAATCTAAATCTTTCTTGGATTGTTGGAGAAGTTTGTCATAGTTGTTTTCTTTTAATGATTTGCTTTGTGGAGTAAGCCAAATTCCTAAGTATTTAATTTTTTTTGTCACCTGTATTCCCATTATTGTCTCTAGTTCTTTATTCTGGTCTCCTGTTAAGTTTTTAGACATTAATTTCGTTTTTCCCCTATTAATTTTAAATCCTGCGACTTCTCCAAATCGTTCTAGTTCTTCTAATAAGATATGTCCTTTTTCTATGGGCTCCTCCAGAAAAAAAACCAAATCATCAGCGAAGGCTTGTACTTTATACTCTTCTGATTTAATCCTCAGTCCTCTAATTCTCGAATTTTGCCTAATATACGTCAAAAGAGATTCTAGGGCGAATATGAAAAGCAGAGGAGAGAGAGGGCAACCCTGTCTTACCCCTTTTTCTATTTTTATCGGGCCAGTTTGTTCCCCATTTATTAGAATATTTGCCTGTTGGGTGTGGTAAATTGTAGTGACGACATTTTCGAATCTAGTGCCGAGGTTCATATTGTATATTTTTTGAATTAAAAAATGCCAATTTAAATTGTCGAATGCTTTTTCAGCATCCAAAAACATAAATGCAAATTGTTTTTCCGGATGGGCTTCGTAGAATTCTGAAATGTCTATCACTGTTCTTAAATTATTCTTAATTTGTCGAAATGGGAGAAATCCATTTTGATCTTCATGGATATGTGTGTTTAAAACCTGTTTTAGTCTATTGGCTATTATAGAAGAGAATAGTTTGTAATCTGCATTCAGGAGCAAGATTGGTCTATAATTATTAATAAGTCTATGGTCTAGGTCCTCCTTCGGGATCAGCGAAATTAAGGCTCCCCTCCACGAATCCGGCATCTTGGCTGCTAGGAGTACCTCACTGAATACTTCCAGCATCAGTGGTCCAATTTGTTCTATGATTATTTTGTAAAGTTCTACAGGTATCCCGTCCGGTCCTGGCGCTTTATTGTTACTTTGCTTCTCTATTGCTGACTTCAGTTCGGACCATGTTATATTTTTGTTTAATAATTCTATCTCTTCCTCTCCAATTGCTTTATCGTTCGCTTCCTCTAGGTATTTCATTATTTTGTCCTAAGACTTCTTCTATAAAGGAATTATGTTGTGGCCTATATGGTGCAGACTTTTTATGTTCAACACCTGCCATCTTCAGTCTATTTTTGAATTTATTATTTATAAATTCCGTACCATTATCAGTTACAAGAGTTACTAGTTTCCTTTTAGTTTTTCTTTCTGCAAACTTCAACCAATTAAAGAAATTCTGATATGTTTCCGTTTTACTCTTCATTAAATAACAGAAACCATATCTGGAATAATGATCCATTATACTTAATATATAACGAGCACCTCCCACACTTGGTTTTTTAGGACCTATAATATCAGCAAATACGACCTCTAGAGGTTGTTTAAGATTTGTTAGCTACCTCTGACTGATTATCATTTAACACATACAATTCACCTTTTAAAGTTGCAGTCACTTTTTTACCTTCTTTTTCTATTATGCAGTTTTCTTCCTTAAAGGTAACTACATAACCTAGTTTAACCAAAACTCTAACCGAAAGCAAATTAAACTTAAGTTGTGGTACATATAACATTTTTACATTTTCTTTTATGCAAGAACAATGTGCAATACCTTCACCTTTTGCTTTCATTTTCCAGCCATTAGCTAACGATATCTGCTGTGAACTCGTGGACATCTTAACAAATCTTTTCTTATCTTTCGTTATGCAGTGCGATGCTCCACTATCTACAACCCATAAATTATTATTCACAGTTTCGTTGCTATACATGGCTAACTATGCATTTTTCATTCTTTTGATGCCTTTTAGCATTCTGGCTGGCATTGTGGCGTTTTCCTTTCTTGCAGAATCTAGCCAAATGTCCTTTTCCTCCACAATTAAAACATTTTCTAATTGTATAGGCTGTCGAAGATTCTTTATCTTCTTGTGGTTGTTCCCTTCTGAGTTGATCCCTTTCAAGCCTTCTCCTGGCTTCTTCAATTAATCTGCCAGTAATGTCAGTTAATGTGAGGTTATCTTTTGGCAGTACTTCCAGTGAAGTTACATAGTCGTCATAGCTCTCATCCAACAAAGACAAAATTATATAAACCTGATGCAGTTCTGTGAAGATAAGTTCTTTTTCATGCAGTTCCTGAAAAATTCTCTTCATTGTGTTTATATGAGTTAACATGTCTCCATTCTTTTGAAGATGTGTTCTGAACAGTTTCCGTGTAATATTTATATGTGCTCCTACACCAGGGGTGGGCAAACTACGGCCCACGGGCCACATCCGGCCCATTGGTCTTTTTAATCCGGCCCGCCAAAGATTGGTACAGAATTAAGGTTTGATGTGAATGATTGAATGATTGCATTCATTTGATTTTGACTTGTAATGACAGGCATTTTGACACCAGGTGGTGCATTAGGCGCAGTGACTTGATTTTGCGGAGATTTTGCAGTTTTTTATATGTATCGTATCTTGTGCTGACCCCGCCCGTCTGTCAAATTTTAAAAGTCAATGAGGCCCCCGAGCCAAAAAGTTTGCCCACCCCTGTCCTACACTGTCTTGAACATAAATCTTCTTTAAATTCTCCCAACATTTCGCAGCTGTTTCTTCTCCACGAATATGGACAAGCTGCTGGTCACAGAGTGTCAGTCCTATTATACAGAGAGCTTGCTCATTCTTCAGTTTATATTCTTGTATTTTCTGGGCATCATCCTCATCCTCCGGATCCCATGCATCTACCTCTGGTGGGTTTTGAATTATACTCCACAAACCTTCTCTGCGTAGAAGTAGGCTGCATTTCATAGACCATGAAACATAGTTTGTTCCATCCAATTTGGATATTAGAGACAAACTTGGTAAATTAACTTGTGCCATCTTTTTCTGGATATTAAACTATAATTAATAAAACACAGCTGTCTGTTTACAGTATTGTGTAACTACACAAACTCTCACTTTATATAAGCCTGTTATATCCTGGTTAGTCTGACTGTGCAGCTGGGCCCATAACCAGTGTTAGGGATATACACCCTAGCAGAACGTGCACGGCAGGCAGGCAGGCAGGCAAATATGTGAGATAAACGTTGTTGTAGTTTACACTCAGTAAAACAGATACAATGTGCTAGTTAAATAGTTTATTCCAGTAAGATTTATAGCATAGTCAAACAGTCCATATATCATACACTATATCAGTCCGTCCGGGGATTAATCAGTTGCAAAGTCCAGTGTCAAAAAAGAGGTCAGTAAACTTACAATATCAGTCCAGTAATATATCTCTTAGCAGTAGAGATATGAAGAAGTCAAAACCTCCTTTCTTCCTTCAGTAACAGCAGAGAACACGCAGTTAACAAATCATCAATCCATCACCGTCAGCAAGCAATCCAGTAAGCCAGCAATCAATCCAGTTCTCTTGCTCCCTCTTATGGCGATTTACAGCCGCACCCAAAATTACACGCTTTGCAGTTAAAGTGACACACACTTAAATTCACAATCATAGTCTATATATATTATTTTACCCAAACTACGTTAGGTAAACTATGTTATTCCTAACAGTGAGCGATCGCTCTGAGGATCCAGTATTACATATATCTTCACTGATTCTTCTGGGCATCCATCGGGGTAGACTTTGGCTAAACAGATTTGGCTTTGGCTAACACGAGCAAGGGGCTGGTGTGCCATCGCACACCGCTATGCAATTGACACTCACCACTGGCTCTGGGTGTGCTTCTGTAGCATGTTGAGGCTCCTTGTTTAAAGGAGGGCTACGAGATGTCTGCAGTGGTGGATTGGTGTCTGGATGCAGCGCGGTCGGGTGCGTGTCACTTTTGCAGATATGACACTGCACTTTGGCTGTGCAGTATTTGGGCGAGTGTTTGGATTCGCAACACTTGTTGCAGAATTAGAGCTCTTTTATCAACTCTTTCCTTTTGGTCAGGGATTTTGCTGCAAACCCCTGGCACCTGTTCAGCGAATGTCGAGTGTGATGCAAAGGACAAAACTGGCTTCTCTTTGGAGTCAGAGATCTAAATTGGGTTGTATCTGATGAGTCCTCTCCCGAACTGTTTATGGATGAGGAGTCGATCTCGGTTTTATGGACAACCATGAAGGGTTTTCCCCTTGCAGTGGGCATAGGGCCTGTGGACAGTATATAGTTGCTGTTGTATCTTTTTTCATTGGGAGGATTAACAGCTCTGCGTCCACGGGCACTGGGAGTGTTGCACGTTGTGGCCTGGTGGGCCATGTATTCTTCAAGAAGGGTAAAGGGTATATAGTTTTGGTGACCCTTGGCCATGAAGGCATCAGACAACTGGAGTCACTGTTCAATTAGCACCTGCGGGAGTTTTCAAACAATTTTAGTTTGCATGTTGACGTGATCAAGACAAGCGAGTCCCGGTAACCTGGGATCCCGTTGTGCCGCTTTCAGTTGTATAAGTATATTAGAGAGTTCTGCGACCAGGTGAGGCCTGTCAATAGGAATTTTAGGAAATCTGTTGAGGCTGTTCAAGAGCATTGATTCTACTGCCGTGGGAGCGCCATACAGTTCGTCAAGTCATTTCCATGCCAACCATAGGGCAGCGTCTGGGTTGTCTAAGTGGGAGGCATAAAGTGCCTTCGTTGCTTTGGCAGACTGCGGCCCTAGACATGCTATCAAGTGTACAAGTTCTTCATCAGATTTCAGACGTACATCCTGAACAGTGCGCAGGAAAATTTTCTTCCAGAGGAGATATTCGCCGCCTGGCTCATCAGAGAATTTGTATACCCCGTTGGTGGCCCAAATCTAGCTTTCCTTGCCTGATGGCCAACTCCCTCTAGTAGTCTGCATCATCTGTAGAGGTGTACTGTGTAAGGGGCATTGATGTAGAGGGTAGGTTCAGGTTGTATGTCGACGGGTCGTAGTGTTCCTCCCAGTGCTTATGGAGGATGTCGTCCTGCTATTCCAGAGATGATGGTGGAGCTTCACTCTGCTGTGTAGGCTGGCCGTGGTTATCTTGTTGTACCTGTGAGCTCAGGTAGTGTTGAGGTTGTGGCTGGAATGGTACTGCCTGTGAATTGAGTGTGGCAGGTGTCGTTGGTTGCATGTCTATTTGTCGAGAAGTCGTCGTGATCACTGGTGGGCTAATTTGCTTGCCCAGCAGGCCATGAGACGTTGGAGTAGGGTTGCTGATTCTGGGAAGAGAATCTCGGACCTTAGGTCGTACAACATCAGTTGGGGAAGATTTGCTGTTGGTGGGAAGTGAATCTCATATTTTAGGTCGTACAACGTCAGTTGCATAACTGACATTTAAAGTCTGTGGTTGAGATTCATCCCTGTGCTTCCCTGGTTGTGGGAGACTGCAACTGTGGCGGTTCCATCTGCTCATTTTGTAGCGAGAGCTGCTCATCCACATAGGCCTTGACTGTGTATCTGGACTCTCTTCTCCCAAGTCCTTGAGGTTGAAGTTGAAGGAGGCGTTGTCGGCCATCTTCCACCATGCTGCGGCCCGTGCCATCTTTGTTGCGAGTCTCTTTGCCGTTCGGCCAACTCCAATTTGGCCTGCACTTTGGCCATTTCTGCCTGTTGAGCTACTACTGCCGCCTTCTGCCATGTTACCTCCTCTGTGGTGCGTAGATCTGCGTCTGCTACAGCAGCTTTTACTTCAGCTTCTGCAGCCTGGTCAGCATAACTTGCTGCTTTGGAGGCCTTAGATGCGCCACTGTGACAGAAGGATACTCTGGAGGGATGGTGAGACCCAGCAGCAGAGAATTGGCACGAGACACTGGAACCTGCTTGTGATCTAGCCGGTTTGGGATGGAGGGAGGAGGCTTTCTTAGAATGGTGGGAGGAGGCTGCTTGTGATTAAAGACTAGTTCGGATGTGGCCCTCTCCCTTGCTCCTTGTTCCTTCTGAAGCACATCAAGGAGCGCTGCCTGGAGGGCTTTTTTGCTTTCCTCAATGCAGTCTTCACATTCTTTGTGAAACTCCTCAAGGCATTGGACGTGTGCTTGGAGTTTTGGGCCACCCAGTCTTGACTGGATGGACTTGAGTTTATCTTTGCTGTTTCTCCACTGTGTGAGAAGGGCATCTAGGTCAACTAGCAATGTGCAGATTCTCTCGGGGGGCAGCTTGTGTTTTGGGGCATCACAGATCTCCTCTAGCTCCAACCATGAGTCTGCATAGCGGCGATATCACCTCTCCCAATCGTCCCTCAAGTGTTCTTCCATGGGTTCAGTAAGCTTCTTATTCTTTCTGAGGTCATAGGCTTCATGAGGTCCAGCTGCCTCTGGGTTTTGGGAACCGGGCTCCACGTTTGCATGTAGGGTGGGTGGAGGGTTTGAGTCCTCTGGTACTTCAGGGACATCTGTCATGGCTGAAGAAGTTGCCATGCTTCAAATTGAAAAAGATGAATTTTGGAAAATTTAGTACTTGAGCACGTGGATGGCGCTGCACAATATGGCTGCTTTTAGGGTGCGTTGCATGCTTGCTACACAAGTGGGTGCAATAGTAGGCATTGTTGCTGAGTCTGAAGACGTGAGAGCAAAACGCAGGGTTGCCTGTTAGTGTTGCTTTCTAGGTCAAGAAGACACTGTTGCTAAGTTCAGGTTAGGCTGCAGGTAGCACTGGAACCTTGCATTAAGTTGCTTAATGTTGCCACAATAATTAAAAAAAGGAATTTTCATTGTTTAAACACTGGTTAACTTTTGGAAACTTCCTGTAGTTTTTATAAAAATTTGTAAACAAGTTCTTATAAAAATTGGCAGACAAGTCTTTGAATTCTCTGGGAAATTTCTCCTAGACTACCAAATGGTGCTGTGGGATGCTTTGCTTAAGTCTGTAGGGGGGGAGTGAGCCCCAGAGAAATTTATTGTTTCCTCGCTGGAAGAGAAATTCCATCAATCGAATACAACACTCCAAAGGTTTGCCTGCAGAGTTATACTGTTAATTTTTTTAGTAAAGATGGATAAACTCTGGGTTTTTTGATCAAAAAAGAAATTGGTCCTTTGTTCATATAGCTGCTTGAATTAGCCTTGTGTCTTGGGGGAGGGGAATGGGCTTCTTTGCTTTGAAGACGGTTTGTCAGTAATGAATTACGACCCCAAATAAAACGGCCAGAGAAGCAAAGGGCCCCTTTTGGCTTTTGATGCAGCCAAGAGCTTAAGAAATGCGAAGCCTTTCACCTGGAATGAGCAGGGCAAAATTAATTTTCCTTTGTAGAAATACCAGCAAGATTTCTGAAACTTTCTCCTTGTGTTTGGAAAGGGTTTGCAATTGGATGAATACAGGGACAGATGAGGAATACCTGGCCTCTCCCTTTGTTTTGCAAATTGGTTCTTTGAGTTAGGACTTGAGACACAGAACTTCTTTTGCTGAAAAGGGGGGTGAATTTACCCCTTCCTGCAGCCACAGATGCTAGGTTTGAGGAAAAAAGGAATAGCATGCACATTTACTCCTGGCTTCAAAATATCTTTGCCTTTATCTTTCTACTTTATCTTTTTACTGCTTCCAGGAATCAAGATTAAATTATCTTTCTACTGTTCTGCTTATTAATGTTTGGATGGCATAAAGCAGACAGATCAACTCCACAAAGCATCCACACAAAGTCTTTTTTATTGGTTCATCAGGCATCCTGTCAACTCACATTTATGACGAGGTTCTTCTTAATGTCCAATCCTTCGCATATCTGAATTGTGGTGTAGAAAGATAATAAAGTCTCAATCCCATGATGATTGAAGTGACTGCATGGTATGGTGGTTTCAGGCAAGAGGGAGCCTCCCCCAACCCAACAAGGGTCAATTTAGTGACCAATCCGGATTACAGATGTGACCACATGACATGGACTACATTTCCCAGGATGCCTTAACTACATTTACCATGATGCATTCCCTTAAGGGGACAACTCTCAATTCCTAATTAACTATCCCAAATCCCATTAACTCTAAACTGTCGAGACAGCACACTCCCTGCCTGGAATTGTAAATTCCACTAAGTAAAGAGCAATTAACTAAGATAAACAGTAAAGAGTAATACTAACTGAATAGCAGACAACTATATAACTAAAATAACCAGCTATATAACTAAAGGAAACAGTAAACATTAATAAAGCATCAAACAAAGCAAAGCATGCGAAGTTTGAGGTTCAATCTTCAAGTTCAGGCTTTCTCTGCAGCAACACTAGGTCGGTAACCCGTCAGGTGTAGAGCTTCTTGGTGCAAGTTTGCTGGTTACCTCTGGTGGCCTTTTAGGGTAGACAATGGTGCCAATGGTGAAAGTCTGGCGGTCACTTCTGGCGGCCTTTTAGGGTTGGAGCGGTATTCTTGCTTCCATGGTGTCAAAGGCCATCGGGAAGCTGTTGGAAAGGGAGTTGCGGAGGCATATGCCCATGTAGAGCATCTTAATGGATGTCTGGTGGCTGCTGGCGGCTGTTTAGGGTGTCCTAGTGAAAATGTACTGGTCGCCGGCAGCCTTTTAGGATGGAACGGCATTCTTGTTTTCGATGGTGCTAAAGGGCATCGGATTGAATGGTGCTAAGGCATCTGCCTGGGTTGGGGCCTGCATCCAACCGACACTGACAATTCCTGAGATTCCCCAACCCAGGTATGTCTTGAAGGCAAAGGGTGAGTATCTCGGGCCTCTGACTACTTCAATGTGCACTAAGGCATCAGGGGCATCGAATCCCAGCAAGAGCAAAATCTTGGCTGCAGGATCTAGGGCGGGATATAGATGAGCCTTATGCTTCAGGTGAGGTATGTTGCTAGCTACCTCTGGTGTTGTGATGTGGCTGCAGTCATCTGGTATCCTGTTCCATTCCAACATGGGCAGCAGTAGGAACTGGGAACTTCCATCTAATGACTCGAAACAGAGTCCAGTAGCTTCCCTCCCCACCATGCGTCTTGGTGTGGTGCAGGTTGATATTGTGAAGTGCACTTCTTCCTTCTGAAATCAAAGAGGTCGAATGTGAGTGTTAGGGATATACACCCTAGCAGAACGTGCACGGCAGTCAGTCAGGCAGGCAAATATGTGAGATAAACGTTGTTGTAGTTTACACTCAGTAAAACAGATACAATGTGCTAGTTAAATTGTTTATTCCAGTAAGATTTATAGCATAGTCAAACAGTCCATATATCATACACTATTTCAGTCCGTCCGGGGATTAATCAGTTGCAAAGTCCAGTGTCGAAAAAGAGGTCAGTAAACTTACAATATCAGTCCAGTAATATATCTCTTAGCAGTAGAGATATGAAGAAGTCAAAACCTCCTTTCTTCCTTCAGCAACAGCAGAGAACACGCAGTTAACAAATCATCAATCCATCATCGTCAGCAAGCAATCCAGTAAGCCAGCAATCAATCCAGTTCTCTTGCTCCCTCTTATGGCGATTTACAGCCGCACCCAAAATTACATGCTTTGCAGTTAAAGTGACACACACTTAAATTCACAATCATAGTCTATATATATTATTTTACCCAAACTACGTTAGGTAAACTATGTTATTCCTAACATTCTCCCCTTTTGGGTAATATAATATATATCTATTTACAACTTTAAACCATAGTTGTCACAACTTTGTTTATGTTTGACTGAACCTTGGGCTTTTGTAAATTGATCAGCAATATTTTCTTCAGTCATGCAATATTCCAATCTTATTAAACCATTTTTTACAGATTGTCTTACATTCAGATATCTAAGGTCTGCATGCTTAGATCTCGTTTTTACAGCAATATTAGTAGCCAACCGTATGCTGCTTGATTGTCCTCATAAACTACAATGGAATCATTAACAGTTATTCCCATATCCAATAACAACTGTTTATACAGAATTAAATCAGTACATAATAAAGATAGACATGAAAATTCTGCTTCCATTGTGGACATACTTATGTGTTGCTGTCTAATTGACCTCCAACCAATCAGTGCTTTTCCTAACAGTATAGCCGTACCTGAAGTTGATTTCCTAGTGTTTATGTCTGTTGCAAAACTTGCATCAGCATATGCACTTAAAATCAGATCATCTTTTGGCTCCAAATACAATGCATAGTGCATTGTCCTTTTAAGATATCTTAATATATGCTTTGTTGCTTGCCAGTGTTGTTCAGTGGGTTCAGCGTTGAATCTTGCCAATTGATTAACACCATAGGCAATATCTGGCCTTGACCAATTACTAATGTATGATAAACTACCAATTAGTGATTGATAGATATTCTTATCGAATTTTGGACTTTGAGCATCAGTGTGGCCAAATTCCTGACTCATTGGAGTTTTAGCCAGTTTACAAAGTTCCATCTTGTATGTTTTTAGTAATTGATCAATCTTATCCTCTTGAGATATCTTATAGCCACTTTTGGTTTTATTTATTGTCAATCCTAGATACTGTTTTATCTCTCCTAATTGCTTTAATTTTATCCTCTTACCTAATAATATTATTTCAGTAGCTTCATTATTAGTTTTTGTAATTAAAGCAATATCATCTGTAAACAACAATGACACTGTTCCATTATTCTCTCTCTTAAATACACATGGATCAGCTAAACCTGCTTTAAATCCTATATTGTTTAACTCCTTAACAATATATTGGTTCCATTCGTAACCAGATTGTTTTAATCCATAGAGACTCTTTTTAAGCTTCCAACAGTCATTATTATTTTTATCATCCTTAATTCCTACAGGTTTATATAAGTATATAGTGTGCTGCAATGGTACATATAGATAGGCAGTTTCTACATCTAAGTGGTTTATAATATAATTCTTCTTAGCTGCCCACACTAAAGCTGCTCTCAAGGTTGTTGCTTTTAGACTCGGTGCAAATACTTCATCATAATCACTTACAGTTTGATTAAATCCTTGAGCTACCAACCTAGCCTTATGGATAACAGTCCCATTTTTACCTGTTTTTAATTTAAATATCCATTTACAGCCAATGGACTTTTCACCTGGAGGTAATTTAACATTTTCATATACTTCCATTTGTTTTAATGAATTTAATTCTTTCTCTATTGCTCTTTACCAATTTTCTTGTTCCTTTGCTGGATACATTCTAAGTTTTTCAACAGTAGTTGGAACTTTACTAACTTGGCAAACTACACTTGCTTGGTACCTGTCAGGTGGTCTGGTTTCACGTGTTGATCGTCTAGGTGTTACAGGGCTTACAGGTGGACTTTCGTGTACTACCTGTTCCTGATTATCTATTTCTTCCTGTTCATCTATTTCTTCCTCTTCTGGACCTATGTGCTCTTCCTGTACTTCCTCTTTAATTGTACTCTTATTACTGATATGTGATTTTGGTCTTTTGTAGGTTTCTATGATTACTTCCTTACTTGAATCTTGTTCCAGTTTTTCCCATCCTACATGTTCAAGAAATTGTGCGCTAGCACTACAGTAAACTCTAGGTGTACCTTTTTCCCAGAATCTGTATGATTTGTGATTAGATTCATAACCTACAAAGAATAACTTTTTAGCCCTATGCTGCCCCTTATGTCTCAGTTGTGTAGGAATATGCACCCATGCTGGTGCTCCAAATGTGTGCATGTAGCTGAGGTCAGGTTTTCTACCATGCCACTGTGTGAATGGTAATTCACCTGTTGTTGAGTTAACAACATTATTCAATATATGATTACCACACATTATTGCTTCTCCCCACAAAGTTTCAGGTAATCCTGAATCCGACAACATAGTACGAGCCATTGCCTGTATTGTTTGGCCCCGTCTTTCTATAAAGGAATTATGTTTTTTTTTTTGAAAAATACTTTATTAGTTTTACCTTTAAAAGAACACAGCTACAAGTTATGTACAACAAAAAGACAAACAGGCCTTAGCATAGGCCAAGAGGGAAAGAGAGGAAAGCCTAAGAGAGGAAAAAGGGAAGAGTAAGGGAGGGAAAAGGTAGAGTAGGGAAAACAGTTAAAATAAAACCATATTTTGTGACTGTCTGTAAGATCTTTTCTTCTTCAAAAATATCGTCGGCGGTGCTTTTCATTATCTCTGCTTCGGAGGCCCTCGGCCATAATTTTCCTAGAGGTGATCTACCTTTGGTTTAGCCAATTATACAAAGGATTCCAATTGTTGTAATAGGATGAGGATTCTTTATTTTTTAATGCTTGGGTTAGTTTGTCCATTTCGGCGCATTGTAAAATTTTCTGAATAACCATATGTTCAGTGGGAATGGAAGGTAATTTCCAGCACTGGGCGAATGCCAGTCTGGCTGCGGTTAAGATATGAATTACAATATACTTCGATTTTTTGGGTATTTGTTTATCGAAAATTCCTAGAAGGAAGGACTCTGGTTTGCACTCAATTTGTTCCTTGGTTATTTCCTCTAGCCAGCGCCTAATTTTTTGCCAGTACTTCTGGGTTTCCTTGCATGACCACCACATATGGAAGAAGGTACCTTCTATGCTTTGGCATTTCCAACAATTGGGGCTCATGTTGGGGTGCATCTTCGCCAATCTCGAAGGGGGCAGGTGCCATCTGTTAGGGATAACATTGTTTTACCCTAACTGTTTTGGGTAAAGATAATAAAATGATGAATCATGGTTTGTCAGATAAAGTGTATGTGACTTTAAGCTAAAGGAATGTAATTAAGGGTGCAGCTGTAAAAGTACTATATAAGCAGCAAGGCACTCTCTGGCTCTTACTGGCTGGCTTATTGAAGACTGCATTCTTGCTGGATCGGGGAGGAGAAGAAGTGTTGGATTACTTTGAAGATATTTCTCAACGGAGAGAAGATAAGTTTTGGA
>NW_020719376.1:0-12661 GCF_900518725.1 Notechis scutatus | reverse complement strand
TCTATCTATCTATCTATCTATCTATCTATCTATCTATCATCTATCTAATCTCTCTCTCTCTCTCTCCTCACCTACCTACCTACCCACCTACAGACTTTATACTGTTCTCCTTTGCAGGCTGGTATTGCATTGGTCATGCCACAAGAATAATATATTCCTCCTGGAAAATGGAGGTACTCAGATAACAGATAATCAGAGTTGGAAGGGACCTTGTAGGTCATCCAGTCCAACCCTCTGCCCGAGCAGGAGACCCTACACCACCAGTCCTTGACATACGGCCCCAATGGAGCCCCAACTTTCTGTTTTTAAGTGAGACGTTTGTGAAGTGAGTTGTGTGACCCATTTTGTTAGCTTTCTTGCTCTGGTTGCTAAGCGAATTGCTGCAGTGCTTAAGTTAGTAACACCTTTGCTAAGTAAATCTGGCTTCCTTGTTGGTTTTGCTTGTCAGAATGTCGCTAAAGGTGATCACATGACCCCAGGATGCTGCAAGAATTCTTCATGCTCCAAATCTGTTTTCCCTTGAACAGTGATTTACAAGATTTAATTAGCAATAAAAATATACTAAATATTCTGAATGGTATTCATGGACTCTGCAGGGGGTGGGATTAGAAGACCTCCAAGACCTCTCCCAACTATGTTATTCTATCCTATTTTCTATTATTTTGTATATTTTGTATATATTCTATTCTATTTCTATTCTGTTCTGTTCTGTTCTGTCCTGTCCTGTTCTATTCTATTCCATTCCATTCTATTCTTATTCCCGTCAATATTTCTATTCTATTCTACTCTACTCTAATTACTCTGCATTTACTCCAGGTATTGTTGCCCAGCAGAAGAAACTCCCTGTTTGATTCAGGATATAAATGTAGACAGAAAACACCTCCTTTTATTGGCAATAATATGGAAAAAAGGTTGTCTCGGGTCTTTTGAAGTGTTTTTTTTTTTAATTTAGCCTACATTCTGGGAATTTCTGATGATCTCCCACTCAAGAACTAACCACACCTGACTTTGTATCCATTCCTAAGGTCAACCAAGGCTAACTTTGCTGACAATTGGGGCTTCTCATAGGTGAGACTGAGACCCCGGCTCTCAGCATGCCATGGCGAGGTCTACTTTGTTCATCCTTTTGCATGCTTTTGGCACTAGGCCAAGCCATTATATTTTCCCCCAATTCAAGTTTTATTTTAAATTAAAAGATTTATTTTCCTTAAAAAAAAAGACATTTTACAATATTAAATCGTGCACTATTTCAAATGGGTAGATCGATCTATCAATCTATCTACCTACCTATCTACCTACCTACCTACCTACCCATCTCTAACTACCTACCTACCTATCTTCTAATCTATCATCTATTTCTATATCTATCATCTATCAATCATTTATCTATCATCTATTTGTCTGTCTGTCTGTCTCTGTCTGTTCGTCCGTCCGTCCATCCATCCATCTATATCATCTATCATCTATCTATCTATCTATCTATCTATCTATCTATCTATCTATCTATCTATCTATCTATCTATCTATCTCTTCAATTGATCTATCATCTGTCATTCCTCTGTGTCTGTCTGTTTGTCTACCTATTTCTTCAATTTATCTATCATCTATCATTCCTCTGTCTGTCTCTCTCTCTCTTATCTCTCTCTCTCTTCAATTTATCTATCATCCATCATTGTCTGTCTGTCTATCTCTATCTATCTATCTATCTATCTATCTATCTATCTATCTATCTATCTATCTATCTATCTATCTATCTATCTATCATCTATCTATCTATCATCTATCTATCTATCTATCTATCTATCTATCTATCTATCTATCTATCTATCTATCTATCATCTCTTCAATTGATCTATCATGTCATTCCTCTGTGTCTGTCTGTCTGTCTACCTATTTCTTCAATTTATCTATCATCTATCATTTCTCTGTCTGTCTGTCTCTCTCTCTTATCTCTCTCTCTCTTCAATTTATCTATCATCCATCATTGTCTGTCTGTCTATCTATCTGTCTGTCTGTCTGTCTGTCTGTCTATCTATCTGTCTGTCTGTCTGTCTATCATCTATTTATCCATCCATCCATCCATCTGATTGATACACACGCACATGTCTAATTGTGCTTAGAACCAACCATCCTGGGCAAATGGATCAGAATGATTACAAATGTGTCTTCAAATATTCATTTGCATTTAAATGGGTTCAAACAATTTATTACAGAGAAGACTAGGAATAAAGGAAAGATTGTTAACGTAATTGGTGTTTTTAATTGGTGTTGGTAATTTATATTAATCTAAATGGGTAATTTAATTGGTTTTAAGACAACACATTCTAAAGTTTAGAATGTGTTGTCTTAAAAATCAGTGAAATTGCCCATTTAATTTAAATGAATCTAAATAGGAATAGAACGTAAACAAATTGGTTTCTGCAACCAGACGTCATAAGGAAAGGCAGCAGTCCTGGCATTCTAAGTCACGTCCAGCTTCACATTCTGCTACTGCGCACGCGCGATATCATCAGGCAAAATCGCATTCCAAGGGGAGAGGGCGCCCGAAATCGCAGGCAGACTTTCACAGTCATTAATTTTGTCCTTTCTGACCTTCCGTAGGTCGTTCTTTTTCTTGGGCTAACTACGATGGAGCGGTTCGGAAGTTCCACGGAGTCTCTTCGCTACGCGGAGTACGTAGGCCGGAGCGGCGGCGGCAGCAGCAGCAGCAGCAGCCAAGGGCCGGACATCAACTACGGGCTGGTCAGTGTCGGAGGTTGCGGGGCTGCCGTAGAAAGAGAGCAGCGGCCTAACGTTCAAAACATGACAGTTGCTAGTCTCTTGTGAGCATGCGTAGTGGTGTCTCTGAAGCGGCTTGGAGACTGCGTTGCCGGCGCCGAGCAACGGGCCAGCAGAGCGCTTTCTTTGGCGCATGCGCATAGGGCTTCATTTACTCTTTCAATTCTGTCTCAGTGGGATCTTGGTGCTGAAGTCAGAGAGCAGAATTTTTCTATTAATAAACAAGAGTTATCTTCCTATGAAGATTCAAAGGGGATAATAGTAGGATTTAAGTGTTTCAGATTTATTATATTTTGCTTTAAAAAAAAAAAGCAATGCCAGAATCAGGTCTGGTTGAAAGGTGGATGGGAGACCACCAGGCGATGCCCAGATGGGGAAATTAAAAAAAAAAAACCTTCCCAAAGAGGGTAACCATTTCTGTATTTGTGGATGGTAACTACACCGCTTATGAGTTGCCCCTGCTGGCATAGAGATCAAGTATAAACAATTAGTTTAGTTTATTGTCATTGCACCTCGTACAACAAAATTAAATAATATAATTTAATATAATTTATATTATAAATTATAATATAATTTATTATAAGGCAGCACGGTCATTGAAGTCTTATATTAAACTTTACACACATACAAAAGACCCATTCTTTGTATGTATAATTGCTGTTGGTTGCCTTTTCTTCTCCTAGTACCTTTATAACTTTCTTTTATTAAATAAATTGTTACAATTGGCAAGTTTGGCTGGTCTCAGAAAGCAAAACAGGGTCAGATATACTTCACTGGATGTGGAGGCTTGATTGGGGGATGTTGAAAACAATCATTTTATAGGAGAATTGTACAATTGCAAAATTGTAATGTTTCAAAAAGCACTAAAGGATATCCATCTAGTCTCTGGGACTAAAGGTCTGTTGTGAGATGATTAGAGTTGATCCTTCTCTTTCTTTCTTCTTTCCTTCCATCTTTTTCTTCTTTCTTTCATCTTCCTTCCCTTTCTTTCTTCTTTCTTCCCTTTCATTTTTTCTTTCTTTCTTTCATCTTCCTACCTTCTTTCTTTCTTTCTTCTTTCCTTCCTTCCATCTTTTTCTTCTTTCATCTTTCTTCCTTCCATCTTCTTTCTTTCTTTCTTTCTTTCTTTCTTTCTTTCTTTCTTTCTTTCTTTCTTTCTTTCTTTCTTTCTTTCTTTCTTTCTTTCTTTCTTTCTTTCTTTCCTTCCTTCCTTCCTTCCTTCCTTCCTTCCTTCCTTCCTTCCTTCCTTCTTTCCTTCCTTCCATTTTTTTCTTTCTTTTCTTTCATCTTCCTTCCTTCCTTCTTTCTTTCTTCTTTCCTTCCATCTTTTTCTTTCTTCTTTCTTTCATCTTCCTTCCTTCCTACTTTCCTTCTCCTTTTTTTCATCTTCTTTCCTTCTTTCCTTCTCTTTCTTTCTTCTTTCCTTTCTTCCATCTTTTTCTTCTTTCTTTCATCTTCCTACTTCCTTCCTTCCTTCCTTCCTTCCTTCCTTCCATCCATCCATCCATCCATCCATCCATCCATCCATCTTTTTTCTTTCATTTCCCAGTTTTATTTCAAGCAGCAGGAAAAAAAACCTTCAGTTTATGTATGCCTAAGGAATTTTGTGTCAAGGGGCTGAATATTGTCTGTGATGTAGCATTTGAAAATCCGGTTAAAACGAGCCTGGCCCAAAATAATGTAGTCGAAGCAACCAAATCCATTTCTTTTCTCTTTCTTTGCCTTACCATTCATTCTTTCTCTGATCTTTGACAGCTCACCTGTAGCTTGCCAATGATTCTGCTGGAAATTTTTGCATTATTTCATAGGGACAGATGTACTTTTTTTTTTCCTTTTCATTTCCAAAGAGATTGTCCTGTTAATTTATTGCAAAGATAGCCAAAAAAGAAAAAAAGAAAAAAGGATCTGGCGAGGTGAATTCCAGAAAAATTAATGATTAAAAATGGGTTAATCCTTCAGATGCCTCTAAGCTCTTTTTAAGCCTCTAAGCTCTTTTTAAAGCATTTTTTAAGAAATCATGAACTTTTTCCAAGAGGCACGTCTTTTTAAAATGCATCAAAACTTTCCACAATTATTTGATTGCTTTACACCACAAACATAGGAAAACCTTATGATTTAGTTGAGTTTACTTTATTGCAAAGGTCACCAACCTTTTGGATCTCAGGGACCACCAAACTCATAATTTTAAATCCCGGGGACCACTAATATGATTTTTGACTGACGGTGGTTTGCTGACTTTTTTTTTTTTAATATGGGGAAAAGAGCTTGATTTGAAGTAATGGAATAAAGTGCTTCTTTGTTTTCCCCTATAGGAAAGTTCCTTCATTATGTCGATTTCTCAGGAAGGCTTTCTGTGATAATTTACGGCTGTGCCAGAATAATTTATAAGGAATTGGGTAATGAAAATGCCGGTCCCCAATTAAAATACGGTGACTGCATATTTTATGAATGCATTACAGGACTGCATGCAAAGTTTTGAAAATGATTAAATGTGCGCAAATATGTTAATTCATGTTATTTTTAGTAATAAGGGGCCTTCTTATGGCTATTGTATAAAGCAAATGGGTGCATTTTTCTCTATTGCCTTTCCAAAACCAACCGGACATTTGCAATTTGAGAGAGAGAATTGTCGGTGCTTCCTAAAAATTTATCCTAGGGAGCTATCCCAAAAGTGTTTTTTCAGAAGGCAACTGGACTTTCCTTTTTTACTTTGAAGTCGTTTCGCTTCAGATCCAAGAAGCTTCTTCAGTTCTCGAGAACAGTTCTCCAGAACTGAAGGAAGCTTCTTGGAGGAGAAGCGAAACGTCTTCAAGAAAAGCAAAGAAAGAATCTCCATAGACACCCCTAGAGAGCTACTTTGGTGTAACGGTTAAAGCATCAGACTAGAAACTGGGAGATTACAGGGACTTGTCAACTGCAGTTAATACCATTGAAAGGAAAGAAAAAGGACCAGTATTTTATCTTTCCTTCCAGCCACAGAAAAAAAATGTCCCTCTCTCAACATTGATGAAGTAGGGAGGATGTGTGGCCTAAAATTATCCAGTGGTAGCCATCCATCCAGAGCTAAGAGTAGACTTGAACTTGGCTCTCTTGAATCCTATTGGAAGATCATTAAAGGGAGATCCAACCCAGAAGCAAGGATAAATTTTCTGACCATGGGAAGAGTTAATCAGTGGAACCGCTTGCCTCCAGGAGTTGTTGGGTGCTCGATCGCTGGAAGTTTTCAAAAATAGATTGGACGACCATTTGACCAGGATGATATAAGGTCTCCTGATTTGACCAGGGTGTTGGACTAGAAGACCTCCAAGGTCCCTTCCAAGTCTGTCATTCTTTTCTTCTGGCTGTGGAATCGTGAGGGGCTGAAGTCCCTCCTAGAAGTCAAAGACTACGGAGATAGAATGGAGTTTTAAATAATTTTACTTTCAGAAAAGACCTCTCCACTATGTTCTTGGTCTTTGCCCTCTAATACCTAAAATATATATATATATGTCTTGGTATTCAAAGATGGTGGACGATCTAGGTTTTCAAAGTTGGCCGTTTTAAGATCTATGGACTTCAACTCCCAGAATTCCTCAGCTAGGAGGGTCACATATTTTCAGATTGCCAAGTTTGAAATATTGGTCAAGGAGAATAGGGCTGTCAGTTTTCTCAGTCACTGTTCTGGTCTAAATTTGGGGTAATCAAGATTATAATGTTTTTAGTACTAGGAGTAGTGCGGTGGCTTAGAGGCGGAGCTCTCGCCTCACAATCAGAAGGCTGTGAATTCGATCCTAGATTAGAGGCAGATATTTGTCTCTCTGGGCACACTAAGAATATATCTGCTGAACAAAACTCGGCCCTGGTAACAGGAAGGGCATCTGGCCAGTAAACACTCTGCCAGCTCCATTCAGTTGCCCAGACCCCACCCTGCAAGGGATTGTTACAAGATGATGATGATATTTTATTCCTAATCAGATATGAAGCCAGGCTGAAGTGAATCATTTAATATAAGACCTGAACATAACTTTTCTGGGGAAACTGGATATTTTACAATTGCAATTATTTTAAGAAGATTTTAGTTTAGTTTAGTTTAGTTTAGTTTTAGTTTAGTTTAGTTTAGTTTAATTTATTGTTATTGCACCTCATACAACGAAATCAAACACCATCTTCAGTGCACATCATGACCATGAAAATAAACACACACATCCTTCACACTCCACACATTGAATTGAACCCCCCCAACACCTAAGTGATAAGGAAAGATGGAAGTGTGTATTACAATATGTATATTTTGTGTGTGATAAACAGCACAAAACGTTTGGGCGTTTTGATTTGTGCAAGCAAAGGACCGAAAGTTGGATTTTCAAAATGGGGGGGGGGGGGGGGGGGGTTTGAGAAAAATATGCATGTTAGTTTGTTCCAATCACTCTATTTTTGAAGTAATTTTTTGGAAAACGTGTTTACTGGTTTGAGTGACTTGAAGAACTTCTGCTTAGTTACCTGCCACAAGGTTTGGTCATAACAGACCAGTTTCTTCCTGATGAATATAGATAATCCCTTTTGCTTTGTGTATGAAATACTATAGAACAGGGGTCGCCAACCTTTTGGACCTCAGGGTCCACCAAACTCATAATTTTAAATCCTGCGGACCAGAGACCCTGGGAAAATCCCCCCAAAAGTCTGCAGGAAAATCCCCCACCCCGTTTTCCTACCGACCGACCATTCTTTATTTGGGATCGCAGGATACCATCTCCAGCTCTGTTCTCAGGTGGAGAGAGAGAGGGAGAGACTTTTGGCTTCATGCAAGGAAAGCAGCAGAAGTCTTTCTTTCTCTCCCCCAAACTCCACCAGAAATGAGTCTTTGTGAGACTTCTTGTGCCAGCACAGCCTCTTGGAGCAGGAGGCCTTGCAGGGTCCCAAAGACTCATTTCTGGCGGAGTTTGGGGGAGAGAAAGAAAGACTTTGGCTGCTTTCCTTGCGTGCAGCCAAAAGCAGAAGAAAAAAGAAGCGGGAAGAAGCAGCCCAGTGGCCAGGCAGGTGAGTGGGGAAAGTTCCCCCCCTCCACCCTTTCCCCCCTCCATGTTGTTTGCAATGCAAGTGACAAAAGCCTTGTGTTCCCGTGGGCCATGTGGGCAGCGCAGCCTTGTGTTCCCGCGCAGCCTGGATTAATTGCTTTGGGGGTGACATTTCTCTCTGGACCACCAAAATTTTCTCGCAAACCACCAGTGGCCCCGGCCCACTGGTTGGTGACCACTGCTCTAGAACACTTTGATCACATAATATAAAAACCACAGATCTCTCTCTCTCTCTCTCTCTCTCTCTCCCCCCCTCTCTCTCTCTGATTTTTGGTGCATGTCTTACATGGGCAAGAGCAACAAACATCACCTTTTCCCATTAACGAAATGAGCAGCCTAATTACTGTGTGTCTTGTATTGTAAGAATTAATGTTTGTAAACTTATTTCAAGAGGCTTAGATTAAAGATGCTGTACAAGTGGAAAGAATTATTCTTGAGAATGAGGAGTTGGGCCTCTTGGAACAAGGCAAAACATGACAAGAATTCCAACAGTGAACTGTAATCACTTGAAGTGGTGCATCAGCTGGGCTCTTAGGAATATTAATGGGATTTCTCGCAGAACGAAAGCCAGCTCTGAATAATGTGCGGTGCGTTGGGTTAGCATTGTGGAATACGCTGGCGCTGCCTTCAGAAAAAGCTTTGAGTTCATTTGTTTTTCTCTGCGTCCATATGTTGCTGTTCAGTGCGGTTCAAAGTGCTCTCTATTGAGAGGGACAGCACATAAATTGAGAGAGAGAGAGAGAGAGAGAGAGAGAGAGAGAGAGAGAGGAAGGATAAACAGACAGACATGATAAACAGAAGATATGAGATGGATGGATGGGTGGATGGATGGAGAGATGGAGAGATGGAGAGATGGAGATGGAGAGATAGATGGAGTGATGGAGAGATAGATGGAGAGATAGGATAAACATAGAGATGATAGATTAGAGATGATAGATGAGATGGATGGGTGGGTGGATGGAAAGATGGAGAGATAGATAGATAGATAGATAGATAGATAGATAGATAGATAGATAGATAGATAGATATAATGTCTATGTATCTCTGGGTGGATACAGAGATAAACATGATAGATTAGAAGATGGATGATGGATGGATGGATGGATACAGAGATATAGAGATAGGCATGATACCGGTAGATTGGAAGATACATACATACATACATACATACATACATACATACATACATACACATGATATATTAGAAGACAGATAGATACAGACAGACAGATAAGAGATAGATACAGAAATAGACATGATAGATTAGAAGATGGGTGGATGGATGCTTGGCAACTGGCATGTACTTAAGATGGTTGCAGTGTCGTGTGTGTGTGTGAGACGTGACCCCCTTATGGGACTTTCTGACAAGCCGAATCCATGGGGGGGGGAGCCAAATTCACTTAGCTATGGTGGCAAGAAATGTTGCAGAATGGAGCAAAACTCACTTAACAACCGTCTCGCTGAGCCACAGAAATTTTGGGCTCAATGGTGGTCATAAGTCGAGGTCCACTTGGTTGTTTGAGAATTAATGAGGTGATTACAGTGTATATATAACACTGCGTTTTCCTTATCCTTTTTTTTAACGTTTTTTTTTGGGGGGGGTATAATTATAATATTGATGAAATCTTCTAGTGAGACGGCTCGTTTGGGGGACTTAATGAGGTGAATACAGTGCACGTAACATACGCAAGCCCTTTTTAGTACTTTGTATAATCCTAATAATCTTTATGTTTGAATGTTTGGATATTTTTCTTACATTTGTTTTTTTTCAAAGAGTTTGATTCTCTGCCACCCAAGTCATGTTTCTGTGCGTTGGGCAGCACAAATCTGTTAACCGAGTTTTGCCCCCCTTTTACGACTTTTCTCGCCATGTTTGTTAAGGGAATCGCTGCACGTCTTAAATTAGTGACATGGTCGTTGAGTGAACCTGGCTTCCCCATTCATGGAGTTTGTTTGTCACGAAGGTCTCGAAAAGGGGATCACATGACCCCAGGGGACGCCGCGACCGTCATAAATGTGAGCTGGTCGCCAAGCACCCGAATATAAATCACGTGACCGTGGGGATCATAAATGGTCATAAGTCACTTTTTTCAGTGCCATTGTAATTTCGAACAATCACTAACCGAATTGTTGTAGGAGTGGTAGGTAGAGACAGATATTCCTCTCTCTGGGCGCAATGAGAATTTATCTGCTGAACAAAACTCTGCGCCGGCGACAGGAAGGGCATCCGGCCATTAAAACACTCTGTTAGCTCCATTCAGTTGCCCTGACTCCACCCCGCAAGAGATTATGGGGTTGTTAAAAGATGATGATGATGGTGGTGATGACTAAATGAATTGTTGTAAGTTGAAGACTACTTATATAGCTATAGATATACATATAGATATATACATATAGATATACATACACATACCTACGTATACACACACAGACACACAGTAAGATAGATACACACGCACACACACACAAACATATTTTCCACAGGTGCTTCCCACCAGCTGCAAGCAGAGGCTTTCTTGTGGCCTTTTGCACATGCTCAGAAGCTCTTACAGCACTGTGATGACCCAGGGTGGGATACAAAATAAACACTGTCATGAAAACAGGTGAAGTCCCTTTTATTCCTTCCCTTTGCTTCAAAGCTCCAAATATTCTTGACTGGAGACAAAAAACTCCCCCACAAACAGTTATGAAAAGGAGGGAATGCCATTTAAACTAAAAATGCCTATAAATTATAAAGAGTAAAAACAACACAAACCACACTGAAGCAGTTAAGGGAACCAGGCAAGATAAGGGCTTGAAGACGTCCACAGAGATCGGAACACACACTGGGAAGGACGCCAAACTCAGAGAGGAACCATAAACTAGAGAGATTTCCATGCTTTGTTTCCAGCACTGGCCCATACGCATGTCCATTCTTTTAACCAGTTCTCACAGCTGCAGCCCATGAAGGGGATCAAGGCCCTTTCCTCCCCCGTAGACCATGACATTCCCGTCTCTCCCTTATCCTCTCCTCCCTGCGTGCCCTAGGATGGAGAGGGGATGCGCCTGGGTCTTCCTCTGACTGCCCAGCCGGCCTCTGCCCTTCCCCAGCCTCCTCCATGACCTCTGGAGCCACACTTCCACACCCTGTCGGCTGTTCCTCTTCTCCCTCGGAGTCAGTCTCCAACAGGGGCACGACAAGCTTCATCTGAAACCAATATATCCCCTTGACTTTTTCCAAAGCTTTCCTTGAGTTTTGGTTAACCTTGAGTGCATAAGCATCATAACTCCCAATGCAGTCGGGTTAGAAGTCCAAATTTTTATTGTCTGCATCTGACTTAGTTTTTTTATTTACAAAATTGTGTCTGAATCATTGTGCAAGTGGCTTTTCCATTCCTCTCCAGTGTTGAACCTCTAAATATCTTCCTTCTTTTTCTTTTTCTTTTTCTTTTTAATAGGCCAAATCTGTCATCGGAGTTGGCCTGGGCATCGCAGCTGTTGCCTTTGGAGGTTAGTATAAATACGCTTCAGAATAAAGTGCCATTTGTTAATGTAATGCAATTTATTAATGGGGGGTGGGACCAGGAACGCTACCTTTTATATCCAGTGAGATTACCAATCCATCACTGTGATTTCTTCCCCAAACCCCCTAAAACTTTAACCTTAGACTGTCTACTATTGACCTCACCCCTTTCCCAAGAGGTCTGTAGGGGACGTGCATAAGCGCACCAACATGCCTACCGTCCCTGTCCTATTGTTTCTCTTATTCTTTTATTTTTCTTATATGTATCCATGTATTCATTACTATGTTTTTACTTATATCTATTATCTTGTAAGCAATTGACAAAAATAAATAAATAAAATAAATATCAAAAAGTAAACTTTCCTTTGAGTTGACTTTGGCTGTATTGAGTGGCCTGCTGATTGGATGTAATTGGGGGCAACTTTAATTTTAAATAACTTGTTGATTTGCTAGGGGGATTATAAAACCTCCCAAGTCACAGCCTCCTGTACAGTATGGTTTTGCAATAAATTGAAAAATACAAAACCAGAAATAAACAATGATTGCCTGGATGAAAAATTTCAGATACAACATACAACTAGAGGATTGGGAAAAACTTTGGACAAAAAAAATATAAATTAACAATGGCAGCCACGTACAAAGAAAATCTCTACAAAATGTTCTATCATTGGCATATAGCACCAGCGAGATTGGCCAAAAACTACCCAATTTTGAACCCGATAAGTTGGAAATGTAAAAAGACTCCAGGCACCGTCTTTCATATGTGGTTGTGCTCTAAAGCAAAGAAATTTTGGAACAAAATAAGGATTTGGCTGCAAGAAATAACTGGGAGGAAAATAGAACTTAAGCCTGAAATGTTTCTATTAAGGATAATGAGAGGTGATTACAAGAAGGAAATTGAATATATAATAATACACATATTGACAGCAACTAGAATAACATATTCTCAAAACTGGAAATCAGAGAGTAGTCGCACAGATAATGTGTTAATTAAAAAAATTACGGATTGTGCGGAAATGAAGAAACTTACAATGGAATTGCAGGAGATGGAAGAAAAAGAATACTATATGGTCTGGGAGAAATGGTATGTTTGGTTAGATAACAGGAACAAAAGATAAGGCAAAATGTAAATGTAATTGATCTACATGTGTGTGTGTGTGTGTATGTATGTATGTATGTATATATGTAAATGAATATGGAAAAGCCAATACCACAACGTACTGCAAAAATTGTAAATATGATTTGTTTTTAAAACTGTAAAACTTTAATAAAATTGATTAAAAAAAAAAGAAAAATGCAAACCCAAACGCATTCCTGAATTGACACA
>NW_020719375.1:0-14226 GCF_900518725.1 Notechis scutatus | reverse complement strand
CTAAGGCTGAGCAGGTTTGTGAAGGATTATATATTATAAAAGTATTTGTTGTTGCTGTTCACTATAACATGAACATTATTTTTACAATAGGGAGATTTCTGATTTTAAAAGTGCCCTACAATTAATTTTTGCAATTCAAATGGTCAACAAGAATTCCCAGTTCCTGCACAATCTCACACTTGGCTACAACATCCATGACAACTATATAAGCACCTTCCTCACTTCAGATGTCTTGCTGGACCTTCTTTCCACTGGAGAATCCAATGTCCCCAACTATGGCTGTGGGAGGAAGGAGAACCTCCTGGCTCTGATTGATGCAGCTAGAAGGGACATCTCCATCCAGATGTCAATGTTTGTAGGCACCTACAAAGTCCCACAGGTTTGTGTGTGTTTTTCTCTATCTAAGGTGAGTGGGGTGGTGGGGATAAACAACAAATCCAATATCTTCATAGAATTTAAGAGCTGTTTTTCAGAATATTAGGGAACATAACAACTATGTCTTAGCCTACTATGTTCATCTTCAAGTTCACCATTAAAGATCTGAAGAGCCATAAGGTCCCTGTAGAGGATATTCTACTGAATATTCTACTATTGAAAAACTATCCAGGTTTTGAGGTCCTCCATTACCATATTCATTTTCACATATCAATAATATCTGCCTTATCAAATTGGAATCAAGTTGGCAATAGTCCTGTCTATGTATAAAAAATATTCAGACCAAGAAGAGTATCTTTGGGATGGATAAAAGGAGTTCAGCTCCTGCCCTCATAGATAATTGTTAATGTACACAATTTCTGCTTTGTATAAATTCAGGGTATATAATTATTGGGTTAAAATTAAAGTGATGAAACAGACATAGTCCCCAAACAAACAAAATTTCAATTAAACATTTATTGGATTTTACAACTGTCAATTTGTGTTAGCAGTTGTGGTCTCTTAGTCTCTTGTACATCTAGAGAAGAAGCTGAAAAATTGCTTCACAAAGAATTTGGGATATAGAAGCTGAGAAAGAGGTTTTACTACTCAAAAATAGCATATAATACAGCCCTATATCTTAGACCCAGGCATTTTATCTAACATCTGCAAATTTGAATCTAATTGTTGAAATTGTATGGGTGACACAGAATATTTACCGTATTTGCCGGCGTATAAGATGACTGGGCGTATAAGACGAGCCCCCAACATTTCCACTCAAAATATAGAGTTTGTTATATACTCGCCGTATAAGACGACCCCCTCACTTGGAGGCATGTTTTTCAGGGCAAAAACGTCGTCTTATACGCCGGCAAATACGGTAATGACATCTAGGAAGCAGACAAGAAGGAAGCAAGTGTTCCCAAGCAGTTTTTCTCAACCTCAGCAACTTTAAGGTGTCTGAACTTCAATTCCCAGCATGCAGGCTGGGGAATTCTGGGAGCTGAAGTCCAGACATCTTAATCTTGCTAAGGATGAGAAGCACTAAGATAGAAAAGGCGGGGAGAAGAAGATGATTCAGCCTGTGTGCTTTATGCAGAATATATGATATGCTGGGCAACAAGGAAAGGAAGGAGTGATTCAGTGGAAACAACAAGGAACTTGGAGAAGCCTTCTAGGATTATGGAAAGAATGTTAAAGTTTCCTTACAATTGTAACAACTCTATTTTCCAGTCTTCATAAGGCTTCCTAACGTTTAAGTCTTCATAACGTTTAAGAATCGCCGTTGAATTCAGAGCTTTTGCTGAAACTCACATGTAGTTCTACCTACTAAAAGGGCAATCAATGGCTGGAATATATTTGAATCCTCTGCATGTTAAATGGGGTTTGGTATAATAGGGTTAACTATGATTTCTGTAGTAAAAGTTTCTGTGAGAGGCATTGGCAAAAGTATGGAAGTAGTGACTCTGTTACCACGCCAGTGAGTCATACAGCATGACTCACTCGACACAAAGCCACATACTGATTTCATTATTATATTCATATAATACTTGTTACAGTATGCCTATGCCACAACAACACTTGCGATAAATTGATCGAAAGTACCCGATACAACTCTGAATATACAGAGACTGCAAATGATAATAAACACAAGCCTGAAAACTACGAGTCTTGGATCGGCACTTTAATACAAACTTACTCGTACTTCGCACCCATTTAAAACATGCACCGAAGACGCCCCTCCCAATGAGCAACGCTCCAAAGCTCCTCGGAGTTCAAGCTCTGCGGAATTCCGCTAAACGCTTTTCCTGTCAGGAACCGGTGCGAACTTGCGCGAAACCCACAGAGGCTTTAGAGACCGAACTTCGCGGTCTCGCAAGTGGGCTTCCCCGGCTCAAGCGGGTCTCTTGCCTTAGCTCGACTGGCCGGGAAAGGAGCTACTGACCTGGTATTATGCCGGCAAGGTGGGAAGCGTCTTTGTCCCGCAGCTGGCGAGCCCTGCCTTCCGCGCTGCCTAGGGGGCGTCTCTTGAGCCTTCCGAGAAGCTAGGAGGCCCCCCGGCTGCGCGGCTCTGATTAAAGGACGGCCTCGTCCTCGCGGCTTTCCTGCAAGCCTACCAGAAGCTGCGGAGGAGGAAGTGGGATAGGAGCCGCCACCCGGCCAGCAAGTTTCTTTCCTCCCCGCTTGTCCTCCCAAGACCTGGCCTGGGGATTGGAAAAGCCGAGTTGAAACTCTCGCATTCCGCCTCGCGGCTGGCTCTGAAGCGTTGCTGTTTTGGATCTACAGAGAGAGAGAAACGGAATTCTGTTCCTTCTTTAAGCTTGTTTAAGGCTTGTTTAGGAGACAAACTGTGTACCGTATTTGCCAGCGTATAAGACGAGCCCCCAACATTTCCACTCAAAATATAGAGTTTGTTATATACTTGCCGTATAAGACGACCCCCCCACTTGGAGGCATGTTTTTCAGGGCAAAAAAGTCGTCTTATACGCCGGCAAATACGGTACATTGCATTTTTATTGTTTTTTTTTTTTTTAAATATGATTTTGCATTCCATTTTTATATACAATCTTGTTAATATTCTGTCTTAAATATTTTAAACCGTGACTAAGGAGCAAACTATTCTTATAAATTCATCAAAACAAAATTGGGTTTGTCAATAAGTACCGTGTTTCTCCAACAATACGGCCTCCACCAATAGGAAGGCCCAGCATGTTTTTTGGGCATAAAATCAAATTAAGCCCCTCCCCCCAAATTTAGGCCTATTTTAAAATATGTAAAATAAGGGGGAAGGGCGGGGAGACTTGCCGTTAGGAGCGCCCGGCGGGCCGGAATTCCTCGCCACCAGCCGCTCCTAATGGACGATCATGGCCAAGCACAGAGAGCTCCCTACTCCCACCTTTGCTGCAGACACCTTTGGCACCCGCCGCTGTTGCTTTCCCTTCTGCCCATTACGCTGCCACGTTTGGAGCTGCCGCTTCCGTGTTTGGAGTGCCGTCGCCATTTGGAGCTCCAAACGCGGAAGTGGCAGCTCCAAACATGACGGCGGGCGATCTTTTTATTTTGGTCCACGCGAAGTTCAAAGCGAGCAAGAGAGGGAGACTGCGATGCCTCCATCCGAGATGGCAACCTCACTAGTGGATCACAATGTGGCTGGAAGCCCAAATCGGCAGGATACGATGGCGATCTTTTTGGAGCGAGAGGAAAGGGAGATAAGAGTTGCGAGGCGTAATTTGCAGAAGGAAGTGGGTGTACCCCACGGCAGGGAGCCCAAGGAAGAAGGGCCGGTAGGCAACGGAGAGCGTCCCGTAGCTCCGGAAGCAGCCTAGAGACGCGCCCGAGAAGAGGCGCAGATGCTGCCTTATAGTCCCCAAGCCAACTGCGTGCGCCGCCTTTAGTTATGTGCGCTCCGCGCTTTGGGCATCTCCATGTGATCGCGACCCTGTCCTTTCCACCTGGTGCCCTTGCTGCTTTCTGGCTCTTTAGCAAGGCATCGCGGTCTCCCTCTCATGCTCGCTCTGAACTTCGAGCGGACCAAAATAAAAAGATCGCCCACCGTCATGTTTGGAGCTTCCGCATTTGGAGCTTCCGCCGCCGTTTGGAGCTCCAAACAGCGGCAGTGCTCCAAACACGAAGCTGGTTGCTAAAGAGCCAGAAAGCAGCAAGGGCGCCAGGTGGAAAGGACAGGGTCGTGATCACACGGAGATGCCCAAAGCGCGGAGCGCACATAACTAAAGGAGGCGCACGCAGTTGGCTTGGGGACTACAAGGCAGCATCTGGGCCTCTTCCCGGGCGCGTCTCTAGGCTGCTTCCGGAGCTACGGGACGCTCTCCGTTGCCTACCAGCCCTTCTTCCTTGGGCTCCCTGCCGTGGGGTACACCCACTTCCTCCTGCAAATTACGCCTCGCAACTCTTATCTCCCTTTTCTCTCGCTCCAAAAAGATCGCCATCGTATCCCGCCGATTCGGGCTTCCAGCCACGTTGTGATCCACTAGTGAGGTTGCCATCTCGGATGGAGGCATCGCAGTCTCCCTCTCTTGCTCGCTCTGAACTTCGCGCGGACCAAAATAAAAAGATCGCCCGCCGTCATGTTTGGAGCTGCCACTTCCGCGTTTGGAGCTCCAAATGGCGGCTGCACTCCAAACACGGAAGCGGCAGCTCCAAACATGGTGGCAGAATGGGCAGAAGGGAAAGCAACAGCAGCGGGTGCCAAAGGTGTCTGCAGCAAAGGTGGGAGTAGGGAGCTCTCTGTGCTTGGCCATGATCGCCCGTTAGGAGCGGCTGTTGGCGAGGATGCAAGGGGGGGAATTAAGTCACCCCCCGAAAAGACGGCCTAGCCGTTTTTTCGGGGCTCAAAAAAAAATAAGGCCCGGCCTTATTATGTGAGAAACACGGTAATATTTTGGAGTTGATCTGGACCACATTATAACACAGCATTCTTCATTACTTTTTCAGATCACTACTGGAATTCCTTCAGAGGCTCTGAGAGATAAAAGGAGATTCCCCTTTTTCCACCCATTGCTCCCCAAAGAACGATTCCAATACTCAGCAATTGTCCAGCTGCTCCTCCATTTCAGATGGACCCTGATTGGCCTCTTTGCTTCAGACACAGAAAAGGGAGATTATTTCATGAGGACTTTCCCTCCGATGCTTGTCAGGAATGGAATTTGTGTGGTTGTATCAGAACGATTCACAACAACTGGACAAACAGCACCCCTCAGGGAGGCCCTCTCTAAGTGGAGACAAATCAATGTCTTTGTCCACTTCATAGAATTTATTTCCATCTGGAACAGAATTATTCCTTTCCATGAAGCACTTATGCATTTGCCAGGAGCCATTGAAGGGAAAGTCTGGATCCTCACAAATTTTGCACTGTATACAATAAAGAAGGACAGACTTCTCAAATACATCCATAGTATTTGGAACTTTGCTTATCTGATAAAAAAAAGGCCAACAGATGCTGCCTTTGAACCCCATTTCTTTGTGAAAGATCCGTTTCAAGATCATTATTTCCGCTGTTCCCTTTCCAAGCACGTCTTTTCTGTCAAAGGCCGCAGAAGATGCACCCAGAAAGCCCCACTGGAGACCCAGGGTAAAAGGAACAGGAAACGGATCATAACTAAATATCAATGGTACAGTATCATTCAGACTTTGGCCCAGGCCATGAATGCCGCTTATTCCTCCAGATCGAGAAGGGGAAGGAAGGAGAGAGAAAAGAGGTTGGGGGCTCCGAGATTGCAGCCGTGGCAGGTATGGGGTCCCGATAGGGATCCATTAATCTGAGATCCTTTTGGAGAAGGAACCCAAAGGAGAAGGAGGGGAACATATCAACCTTCTTGTGCTGCAAAAGGTCAAGAGATTTGCACCATCTAATTGCTCCTGTCTGACGCTCCGGAATAACAGGGAGCAGATCTGAAGTTTCTGTCTAGCCTCTGTTGGAAGAAATCTCCTTCTGGGTTCAGTTCCAGGCGGGGAATAAAGATGCTGGAAACATGGTGACTGCTTGGAAGATGGTTTAATGGTGGACAGGAGCACATGCCTTGGTTGAGGAAAGAAGGGCTGAGATGCTGAGAGTGAAATTGTTTGATGCCCTCTGTTGGGATTTGAATTGGAGCTTGTATTCTGATCGGTTGTCAGGCTCCCATGGGGCCATGCAGGGGCAACTCTGTAGGCTGTCCTGAGTCCCAGGCTTGGTTGAGCCTGGCTGGATGATGGTGATGGCTTTGGGTAATTCCTATATAGCTTTACCTGGAGTAGAACTTTGTTATGTAAAATAAACTGGCCTAGGCCAGAGTAATGGTCCATTAGCAAAGGTGGGAGGGGGGCGGAGTTTCAGCCTCTCTGAGTTTCTACTTTTCTTTTTAGGGGAAATATATTCTCCCTTTTTAGTATATCCTAAAATATTTCATTTTCCTAGGAGAGGGGAGGGTTTTAACTACTCCCAACACCTCTTTCAGTCATTGGAAGAATGTTGAATCCTCCCTTGTCCAACTGAGAGATTTTGAAAGTTTGAGAAGCTTCTCTCATAATCTCCTCCTTGTCTTCTCTCAAGACTCAGTTTCAGGTTGCAGTCAAGTACGATTTTGAGATTGTTTTCTTAAACATGTATTTATTTACACATAACTCAAGATGGCAAATGTCTCCAACACAGCTTCCTACTTCATCCAGTCCACTTTTAGTACAGTCAGAGACCAGCATTACAATTAATAATAATAATAATGGAGAAAAATAAAAATAAATGACAGTCAATGGGCAGTTAGAGTCTGCCTAATGCTGAGTCATGTGCGAATATGTGGCAATATAAATATCCTAAATAAATAAAGACATAATTTTGCATTACAGCAGAACAGAATTTCGCCCCATTCAGAGAAACTCCTTCGTACTGATCTGATAACTGCAGTTGCACGTAAAAGAGTTCCGTATTTCCCAGATATTAGGAGAGGTGTCACAAAGTGAATCCCTGAGTCCTGATAGGAGATGCCGCATATCAGGCTGTGAACTCACTGGTGGGATTCAAATTTTTTTACTACTGGTTCTGTGGGCATGGCTTGAATTTGTGGGCGTGGCTTGGTGGTCACGTGACCAGATGGGCGTGGCTTTGTGGCCACGTGACTGAGTGGGCTTGGCCAGTGGGCCATGTGACTGGCAAACCAAATACAATTGGTCCTCGTTTAATGGCCGGTTACTTAGCAAGTGTTCTAATTTATGACTGATCTCCCCAGAGCTACTTGTCCTGTTTTTGACAACCATAAACACAAACACACAAACACACATGCACACACACTCACTCAAACACAAACACACAGAGCTTTCTAACCCTGCTATTTTTGATTCTGTAAAGATCTCCTGCTGGAGCAGGGGGTTGGACTAGATGACCTCCGAGATTCGTTGCATGCCAGCCCTAGATTGTTGTGCTGCTTCAAAGAGTCTTCTGAAGCCAGGGTTTGTGTCCTAACTTCTCCTTTTTTTCTCTCTCCCTCCCTCCCTCCTTCCATGTATTTATCTATCCATCCATATATCTCATTCACTTTCTCCATTCTCCCTCTCTTTCTTTCTCTTTCTCTCCCTCTTTCTTTCTTGCTCTTTCTTTCTTTCTTTCTTCTCTTGCGCCCCCCCTCATTCTCTCTCTCTCTCTCTCTCTCTCTGTCTCACACACACAGACACACAGACACACAGAGTGGGGGAGAGAGAGGGGAAGATAGGGACCCGGACTCTTCGCTATCCCCCACCGTCCCCCTTAACTTCTCAGGCCAGGCGAGGGAGGGGAGGGTGAGGGGCACGGCCAGCTGCTTCAGGCAAGGTGAAGAGGCGTCGACCAAGCATGGGAGTGTAGAACCCTGGGAATGGCGGCTCCCAGCTCAGCTGGCCTGAGGGGCTCCTGCAGGCATATCGCGACAAGGAAGAAGAGAAGACCCGGGACAATCGTGCACCCACCTGCTGGCTGGCCGGGCCGGGCTGGGCTGGAAAAGGCACATCCGCCAGGAGAAGTAAGAAAACGTAATCTGGGAGGGTGGGCAGGCAGGCAGATGTCCCAGGGCTGCTCCACGCGTGCACTGCATCTGTAGCACACGCACGGCTGCACACACAGTGCGCATGTGCAACAGCCCTGGGACATCTGCCCGATCTGCGAAACAGCCACCACGTGGTAGGGAAAGCTAGGAGAGCGACTGGGACAAGTGGGCGACCCGGTTCAGGGGTGTGGCCAACCAGGGGTGACCACCGGTTCGTCCTAGCCGGTGTGAACCGGTTGAATACCACCTCTGCGTGAGCTATAGTTGGAGTGGCCCCTTGTCCTCAGGGGCCCAGTTTCAGCTCAGGCCTAGCTCAGGTTTCCTGTCTGGGCTTCCTGGGAGAGGATCACCCTGACAATTTTCTTCTTCAGAAATCCGTATTTCTGATAACCAGCCTGTTGCTTTCAGGGAGTTCATAAATCTCCTTTTTTCTGTTGTTCAACTATATTTTGTCAAAATCTATATTGTCAAAATATGATCGACAAATTTTTGTGAACTTTTTCCCTTCACTTGTAAGATAGTGGTAACACCCATTTTCCTAATGAAGGATGTCTGTAAATTAGACAACTACAGAAGAAAGATGCAAATGTGAAAAAGCGTCTGGGATAAGAAACAAAGTTTTCTCCTTTAAAAATTGCTGCATGTTCCCATTCTAGTTCCATCCTTTCCTGGAGAAGAATGAGTTTCTCAATATTTCGAACTATAAACTCTACATGGACCCAAATGGAGATGTAGTAGCAGATCTGTTCATTTGGGGCTTCTTGGTTCTTCCCAGGGATGATCCCAGGAGAGAAACTCTGGCGTATTTTAAAAGAAACAGACTTTCTATCAGGCAAGATGTTCTTTCACGGCTAAAGTTGCTCAACAAGGTAGGAGAAAGTTTTGATGTCCTTCCTCTGTTTTCCAAAGCCTGAGGTCCCATTTCAAGAGGGCTGATGCTATTCCCCAAAGGTGGTTGACCTTCACCGAGAACTGAATCTGGGCAGTAAAAACCGGATTTTTCCCTTAGGCTGCTTGGGAGGCTTTGATATTGTTCCATTTTGTGGACCACGTACAATTAAGGGTCTCCATCAAATGGGTGAGAATCCCACAAGGGCTGGGGAATGTGTCCCTAGTAGCTTCTGGTTGTTTGCTCCTTGTGCCCAGAAGAGCAACGAAGGCGGCAATTCTGCTGACCGGAGCCTGAATCCAGGCTTGGACTGTATCGGATGGGATTGAATCGTGATTGGACGGAGGTCCTTTTGGCCCCATTGGGGGAAAGAAGCTTCTTCTCGTCCTGCTTGGGGAAATGTGTCCCCTGAAGGGGCAGCTCCATAATCTGGGAGGCTCTTAAGGAGGCTGGACCTGGCCAGAGCTCTCCATGCCTCCCTTTCACCCTCCCTGGGATGGAGCAATGGGCCTTCTGCTCCTAGGAAGCAGCTCCAAGGCTTTCAGTTCACCTGAAATTATCAAGATTGTTCTGATATCACACCTTAAAATTATGGGTGTGAGAAGAGGGGAGAAATGCGTGTTAATGGGGTCATACGAAGGAATCGGCTGGTTATCAATTAATGCTGAAATCTTTTCTCAGTTCCATCCAGGGCTGGGATTCAAATTTTGTAACAACCGGTTCGGTGGGCGTGGCTTAATTTGTGGGAGTGGCCTGATGGTCACCTGACCAGATGGGCATGGCCAGGTGGCCATGTGACTGGCAAACCAAATACAAGTGGTCCTCGCTTAATGGCCAGTTGCTTAGCAAGTGTTCTAATTTATGACTGATCTCCCCAGAGCTCCTTGACCTGGTTTTGGAGTTTTGACAACCATAAACACAAACACACAAACACACACACGCACACAGCCTTCTGACACTGCTATTCTTTGATTTTGTAAGGATCTCCTGCTGGAGCAGGGGGTTGGACTAGATGACCTCCAAGATCCCTTGCAACCCAGCCCTAGATTGCTGTGCTGCTTCAAAGAGTCTTCTGAAGCCAGGGTTTGTGTCCTTCCTTCCTCTCCTTTTTTTTTCTCTCTCTCCCTCCCTCCTTTCATGTATTTATCTATCCATCCATGTATCTCATTCACTTTCTCCTCCCTCCATCTCTTTCTTTCTTTTTCTTTCTTTGTCCCGTCCTTCCATCTATCCCTTTCTTTTTCTCTCTTTCCCCCTCTCTGTATCTCTCTGTATCTCTCTCTCATTCTGCCTCTTTCCCTGTCTTCCCCTCCTGCCCCCCCTTTGTGTGTGTTTGTGTGTGTGTGTGTGTGTGTGTGTGTGTGTGTGTGTGTGTGTAAAAGAGAGGCATGGATAAGTCTGACCAGGTCTGGTCTCTTTAAGAACCTCCCCAACTATGAACCTTCCCTTTCAGGGGACACTTTTCCCCAAGCAGGATGAAGCTTCTCTCCCAAAGGGACCAAAAGGACCTCCACCCAATCATGATTCAAATTCATCTGAATTCAGGCCCTGGTCAACAGAATTCCCTTTTTTTCTTTGCTATTTTGGGCACAAGGAGCAAACAAACCTGAAGCTCTTAGTGACACATTCCCCAGCCCTTGTGGGATTCTCACCAGTTTGAAGGAGATACTAAACCATAGGTGGTTCACAAAATGGAGCAGTGTGAGAAGGTAAGGGTGATGGTGGGGGATAGCGAAGAGGCCGGGTCCCTATCTTCCCCTCTCTCTCCCCCACTCTGTGTGTGTGTGTGTATCTGTGAATGTGTGTGTGTGTGTGTCTACCTGAAAGACGCGGCATGGCGAAGCCAGCAAGCTCTCCTTGGCGCTCTTCGCTACTTCTTTCATTTCTTCTTTTTTGAATCCAGACTGGCTAAACAACGATTGCCAGACTGCGGTGGAAGCGTCCATTCGGGTGACCCTCCTCCTCCTCCTCTTCCTCCTCCTCTTGCACCCGGCAGCTGTGGATGGATCAAGAGGGTGCAGTTGTGTGGGGAGACGCTCACTCCTCAAGTGAGCAGCCACCTGCCCCGTACTTGGTTTTGCTGTGCTTTGGCATTTGCTTGAGGAGCATCTCCCCGTGTGCATGCACCCTCCCAGCCCTGCCACAACGGCCGGTTATGAGAGGACACTGAACTTGTGTCTGTACGGAGAATGTAACCCGGGATTACGCTACTTTCAAAAAAGATGTTTTATTTGTATTTTTTTTCTCTTTGTGAAAACTCAAATAAAATTTACAAAAAAAAACACTGACTGGGCACGGAGGGGAGGGGCGGGTGGAGAGGGGTGGGGCCAGTTAGTGGTGATATTTGCCGTTTCTCCGAACTGTGCAGAATCATAACAACCGGTTCTATAGAATAGACAGAACCAGTACAATCCCACCACTGGTTCCATCTCTCCAGACTTTTCTATTTAATAAAGTCCTTTTTTTTTTCTTGGCAATGTGAGATGCCAACAGCAAAAGAGAGGAACTAAAGGAAGAATCTTCCAGAAGTTATATCTCCAAACATTTGTAATTAGTGAGAGATTTTGTATTTACTTAAGTGAAGACCAGAGGCTAATATCTAATATCTTATCTAATATCCATTTTTACCTCCATTTTCCATGGATGGAGAATCCTCACACATTTCCTTTGGCAATCTTGTTTTTTTTCCTGCTCAGTCCTTTCCTCAATCTGAATGTGTGGAAAGTTGTCATCCTGGATTTGTCAAGAGGGCTCGAGAAGGAGAGCCAGTTTGCTGTTATGACTGCGTTCCTTGTCCGGAGGGGACCTTCTCCACTCAGAAAGGTGGGTGACACCAGAGGAAAATGGGAGGCCTGGTTGAACTGGATCCATCCAGAGCATTGTCATGAAAGTGTGAATTGAAACACACTTTGAAGCTTAATTGTTTCTGGTTTATTTCCGAAATGCCTCATTTCTTATCTAAACAGAAGAGCAAAAAGACTGTGAAGGAAGGGCTGGATAGAGAGACGTGGCTGTGGCAGATTGGACAAGCTTTACTACTGCCAGAAAAAATATTTCTTCTTTATAGGTTGGATGTGTCCTTCCTTCCACATACTTCTCTAGGAACACCTGAGTTCCTTGAAATGTGAGGAATTGGTTTAGGTCCATCTCCTGAAAGGAGGATTGCAATGCAGTCTACATGGGTTCACTTTGAGGAACACTGAAAAGGTATTGCTGATGTACGAGATACACAATGTGGTGGCATGGATAGTTATGCCTGTATGTCTCTGCACCCGTAGCACCACTGCTCCAATGGCCATTCCAAATTATTTGCAACAGTCACTTGATCTGCCAGCCACCTGTGAGGCAAGTATGACAAGAATTGCCATCTTCCACATAAGTTTCTCTAGAAAGATTAATTGATTCATTATTTTCCTTTAGTAATGGAGGTTTCTATCGATATTCTGAACATTACAAAGGAAATATTTCAAGTCCAAAGCTTCCCTCAATTTCATAGCCTATCAAAAATATACTGTAGCTATATTTTTTTAAAAAGTGATACACTTATTTTTTGTCTCTGGAGATATTAAGAAATCAATCCCGGAAAATGCTCCTGGTAATCACTTGTTCCCAAAGAATGTACAATATATCTTGAAATGCAAAGGACAAAGAAATATGGGGCTGTTGTTTTTTTCTCAGATACAGAAAAATGCACCAAATGTCCGGATGATAAATTCCCAAATAAAAAAAGAGTCCAATGTATCCCCAAAGTGATAACCTTCCTGTCTTATGAAGAACTTCTGGGCATCATCCTGGTTTCTTTTGCCCTATTCTTGTTCCTAACCACAGGCCTTGTTTTAATCGTCTTCATTAAATACCAAGAAACTCCCCTTATCAAAGCCAACAACCGGGACCTCTCCTACATCCTCCTGGTCTCCCTCCTGCTTTGCTTCTTGTCTCCTTCTCTCTTCATTGGTCAACCAAGGAAAGCCACCTGCCTTCTCCGACAAACGGTCTTCAGCATCATCTTCTCAGTTGCCGTTTCTTCTCTCTTGGCCAAAACCATCATGGTGGTGCTGGCTTTCCTGGCCACAAAACCAGGAAACCGAGCAAAGAGATGGTTGGGGAAGAGCTTGGCCAACTCCATCATCCTGTCTTCTTCTGGTGTCCAAGTTATCATCTGCTCCATCTGGCTGGGAGTTTCTCCCCCCTTCCCTGACTCTGACCTCCTCTCCCAGCCTGGAGAGATCATCCTGCAATGCAACCAAGGGGCCGTTGTCATGTTCTACATCACCCTCAGCTACATGGGCTTCCTGGCTGCCGTCTGCTTCACGGTGGCTTTCCTGGCCAGGAATCTGCCTGGGGCCTTCAACGAAGCCACGTTGATCACCTTCAGCATGCTGGTCTTCTGCAGTGTCTGGGTGACTTTTGTGCCCACCTACCTGAGCACCAAAGGGAAACACATGGTGGCTGTGCAGGTCTTCGCCATCCTGGCCTCCAGTGCTGGTCTGCTGGGCTGCATCTTCATCCCCAAGTGCTACATTATCCTTCTGAGGCCAGAGCTGAACACAAAGGAGCATCTCACAGCCAGAACAAATGTAAAAACATGAGACATAACATCATTATGATAGTGGAAGAATTGTTAATGTTTCTTTTATTTGATTTCCATTTTGAAAGTATGCAGGAGTCAAAGAAAATGATATCTGTATGTTACAAAATGGGGAATTGTTGAACGACTGGAATTCTTGCAGTTCCCTCCCATCTCAATAAATAATGCTAAAGAGACCACTGTAAAATTCAGAGGAATTCAGCTGTTCGGAACAGCTACTGAACATGATACCTTATAAAAAACGATTGACGCACTTGTTCCCACTGACAGCAGCTAAACATGTGGGTGGGTGGTGAGAGAATGTGTAGGAAAAGAGATCAGGAGGAAGCTGTGGGAACCGAACACCAGCCTGCTTTCCTGATCCTCTCCCTAAAAATGCCAGAATGATGTGAAATGCCATGCTTGACTGGCTCCCAGCTGAGGAGGGAAATCTTCATCCATCTTATATGAGTCTTTCTTGATTTCCTGATAAAAACCCCTTTGCAGAAAGAATTCAGCAGAACAGCTGTCTAGGATTACAGTTTGGGATTGTATGTACTTCACAGCAAAAAAAAAGTAAATAAAAAAATTAAGTTTGTAAAGAAATTTCCATTGTATATTGTTTTTTTCAACAACCAGAGAAATAAAATAGCCGTTTTCAGGCCCTTTAATTTTCCACTCTACAATTTTTACCTGAAGCATTTCTCTGCTCCTCCTCCAAGCTTTCCTTGTCTGTGAAGGGCTGGAGAAGATGTCCAGAGAAAGGGGACCTTGGGACTCTTCCCAGGAGGAGGTTGCAGGGATCCTGTCTCAAGGCAGCCGCATCATTGACCAGGTCACAAACCTCC